>JARQOC010000002.1:142173165-142401250 GCA_033576535.1 Allobates femoralis
CTATATCTATCTATCTATCTATCTATCTATCTATCTATCTATCTTTTTCTATCTATCTATCTATGTATCTTTTTCTATCTATCTATCTATCTATCTATCTATCTATCTATCTATCTATCTATATCTATCTATCTATCTATCTATCTATTTCTATCTATCTATATCTATCTATCTATCTATCTATCTATCTATATCTATCTATCTATCTATCTATCTATCTATCTATCTATATCTATCTATCTATCTATCTATCTATCTGTTTTTATCTATCTATCTATCTATCTATCTATTTATATTTTTATTTATTTTATTTTATTTACTCTACATTTTCCATCTATTTGAAGTATGGCGCCATACAGCACATCGCTATTCTGATTGGTCGCCGCCTTCAGCGCGCCGAACAATCGGAATAGCAGCTGCCGCTATGCTGCCATATTTCAAGTATACTCAGTAAACTATACACACATTCTAGAATCCCGATGCAATCGCATCGGGCTCACAGCTAGTATAGTATAAAACAGAATCCATTATTATAAATGTTAACTTGTTACTCATTTCTAATTTTATGATTAGGACAAATTTAGGGTATTAAAAATTTCACACAGATATTTTATGTCCTGATGGGCAGCAGTTTGTCACCCAGGTGCAAAAAAACTAAATTAGGAGCAGGATCCTCAAAAAAATGTCTTGACAAAATTCATGAAGCTAATAGAAAATACTGGAAGAAATTATAAGAGACCTTATGCTTTGCACTCCTGGCTAGATTTTGTGCATATGTCTTTATCTTTTGTTTGCTCAATTCTTGTGATTTATATTGCAAAACACCTTTGCAAATGTAATATATAAAGCTGAGTGTATGTATGTGTGTGTATGAATGTATGCCCCTTTATAACTCCACCCCTTTGAAGCTGTGCCCCTACATAGTTCCACTCCTCTATGAGTGCATATGACCCTGCCCCTTCATAGCCGTGAACCTTCATGGCTGCATATGACTCCACCCCTCCAGTTAGACCCACCCCTTTATTATTGTGATGTCACAATAGAATGTTAGCTCATGTGCACACACAGCTCTACCCCCTTCATGGATGCATATGACAACACCCCCTCTGTTAAGCCTCACCACTTCATGGCCACATATGGCTCCATACACTCCACTTAGTCCCACACCCTTCATAAAGCACTGGTCTGCCTGGATGCGTATGGCTCTACCCCTCTAGTTAGCCCATTTCTATTTATTATGCCCCATGTTCGATAGTGTTGAATATGTGATGTTAAATGTTTTTATGTGCAAAATAATCATTCAAATTTGTTATAACTAAGAATCGATGTAAATACTTAAGTCCCAAAAAAAGGGGGTTGAGAAAAGTATTATAGGAGTGATACCTTATAACTAAGAACAGTTAGTTGCCATCCCAGGCAATGCCGGAGCTAGTATTATATAATGTAAGAATGGACACATAGGTACATGAGGATTTTGACGTAGATTTAGGTTTTTATTTGCTGCATAATTGCTTTCATAAGAGCAAAATGTGCAGTAATTTGGTTTTAAATTTGCTTCTAAATCTACATTGAAATCTATATGTATAGCATGCAATATTTGTATCACGTTTGTTGGGTATTATTATACTATTAATGGCATTCAGCCTAAATTTTGTGCCATGGAGACTTGATGAATGAATGCTCTGTAGGAAAACTGATCTTCTACAAGCCTAGATATGTCTATTTAGGATAAATGTGTATCTACCCTAAAGGAGTTGGCTGGTCTACTGTAGAATGAAAAGTCTGCAGTCACGCACAAGACTTGTGAATTCTTCCAGTGCATATAGTGTGCACTGCGAGGATTTGTGGGTGTCTGCATCAGGGAGGGTTGTCAAGTATGCGGTATGCATACTCCTGGCTAGAACCCGACTAACGGGTATGACCTCGCTCAATACAACAGGCTATCAAAATGTTTAATATTTTCCTTACATTTTTACGTTAAGTATAACCACCTCCAATAGATTAAAAAACAGCAGACCTATTCTTTAGGATAATATATTGTGATCTGTGTCATATGTGACCTGTAGCCATTAAAATCATAGGTTAGTTATCAGTCTTCCATAGTCAGGACGATGGAGTGAGGTTGTCAATAACTATATATTGGTCTCTTTTTATCCATTAGTAAAAAAAGTTTACAAAACAATAAAAGCACCATCTTTTATTCTGTCTTTGGGGGCTAGGATTGTTTGCACATATATTCTGGCAAAATATTACCCTTGACATGTTGGTGCAGTCCAGCTATGAAGTTTAGTATAAATTCATATATACAGTACTGTAGGAGAATTTTAGGCAGGTATGGAAAAATTCTGCCAAGTAAGAATAATTTCAAAACCAGCAATGTCAATAGTTCATTTTTTTCAGTTGCCAATATGGAGTTTGGACCATCAAAAGAGAAACATATATAAATTGTGATCCCCTCTTTCTGTTTTCAAAACTTTCTTCAAATCCTTCTTCCTCTTCATTTAATCCCAGACAAGCATGATGATGTTAAAAACAGGGCTCTGTGGGGGCCATATTATCACTGCCAGGAGTAGAATCAAACCATCATAGAAAGGTAATGATGTAAGGGACCACCTGGGTCATCTGCTCTATCCCCCTGCTCAAAACTGGTTTCACTAAATCATCCCAGACAGTTGTCAGCCCAGCCTCTGTTTGAAGACTTCCATTGAAAGGGAACTCACCACCTCTCTTGGCAGCATGGTCTACTCGTTGATCACCCTCACTGTTAAAGAGTTGTTTTCTAATATCTAATCTGTGTCTCCTCTCATTCAGTTTCATCCCATTGCTTCTAATCTTTCCTTGTGCAAATGTGAATAAAGCTGATCCCTCTACAATGTGACAGCCCTTAAGATATTTGTAGACAGCTATTAAGTCTCCTCTCAGGCTTCTTTTTGGCAAGCCAAACATTTTCATTTCCTGTAACCATTCCTAAAGGGACATGGTTTGCAGATCGGTCACCATTCTGGTTGCTCTTCTCTGAGCTTGCTCCAGTTTGTTAATGTCTTTTTTAAAATGTGGTGCCCAGTGTTCTTCTTAACACAAAAGTTTGGAGTCTGGCTCTATGTTTGGTGTCAATATCCTGCTGCAGAATAAACTTGGAGCCAATCAGAATCTTCCCCAGTGGTATGGCATATCCCATAAAAATAATTCTGTTCAAATTTTCTAAAACTACTGAGACTGTATACTCTGGAGTGATGAGACCAAGATAAATGTTTTTAGAACCGATGGCTTTAAGATTATATGACGTGCAAAGCTGAGGAGTAGCAAGTAAAATGCATGGTGATTTCAGGGAAATGTGGTGGCAATGTCCTTATGTGGGGTTGCATAAGAACGTCTTGGGTCTTAGAGCTATAGTTCAGTGACAGTATCATGGATTCACAGATGTACTGCTTTGTATTGATAGAGAAGATGCTACAATCACTCCGTAACCTTAGTAGTTGAGCACTTTTCCAAAATGACAAAGATTCAAAACAAACATCTAAAGCTAGTGTTTTATTTATAAAGAAATCAGAAGATAAACGTAATTTGGTGGTCAAGTATTTATCAAGGCTTGAACTAGGTCAAAACACCTATGGGGATTTCTGAGTCAAGTTGACCATCACTATTCATCCAGCATTCAGTCTCTAACAAAGGTTGTTCTTGAAAAATGAAAAGATAGATAATGCAATTGTTGCCAACTTGTTCATTCCATGCCTAAAAGACTTGGGATTGTCTTTAAAAACTCTGGAGGTCACTCAAAATACTAAATATATTGCTTTTTGATGTGGGGTGTATTCTTATTTGCATCAAATAATTTGGATAAAACTGGACATTTTTAATGAAAGTTCTATCATTAAACTTACTTTATATGACGGGTTAAAAAAATGTTATAAATATATTCTCTCTTACCCTTCTAAAGCAATTACTAGATGAAACTAAATAAATGTGTATATTTATCTCACAATATTTTGCAGTTTTATTTGGTAGTTTTTGATATCTACTAAAAGAGTGTCTTTCTTTTTTTCAGAGACCTTTTTTTAAGAGTCGCAAGATGAAAGCTCCTATTCCACATTTGATCCTCTATTATGTTACCCTGGCACAAAGCTTAAAAGTCGTTACTAAAAGAGGTTCTGGTAAGTGAGTTTGTTTTACTCTTTTGCTGGGGGTCATGACATAGGCAGAGGCTTTGAAGATCCTAAGTAATGGTGGTGAGTTTAACTAATGTCGTAAATGTAGTGTACTGTAGTGTTATGATATACAGAACTGTAGATTATAGTGCAGTAGCTAACACTTATTGGATGAGGAGTCACGCAATATATTTTTTGGATTGGATCTATAATATTTTATAAAATAGCTTTCTAGCTGAGGTTATGTGGATGTACATACATTTATTGATAGAGGCGGTCTTAGATTTTGGATCTAGCGTGCTAATTTGGAAAAAGTCCAGCATGACTGCCAAAAATTTGGAAAAATTGAATTTTTTCTTGTGTCATGTTGGTTTGTTGTTTAGTTAGTTTTTTCTCTACCTGCTAATAAATATTTTAAGTAATGTAGTAGGAAAGTAATAGGAGTACTCATCATGATAGGGTGAAACAGTAATGAAAGAAATGCAAAAATGGTGGTCATTTGCTTTAGAAATATAGGTTAGATGCTTGAACCTTCATTAACTCTTTGTGTGTTCTACTCATTGCTACTAGTTTTTCAGACTATAATTGTAATAAAAACATAACAGATTAAAGGAAAATAGTGACTCACATCTATATTTATTACAGAAAATGGTATACTTTTTTTAATGTGCATATTGCCCTTCATACTAGCACCTTCCAATTCATGCTTCAGTGCTAGAGATTGGAAGCTTGCGTTCCTGTATAATGTATAAGCATAAGCTTTCTGTTCAATCTCCTTACCATCCCCTAGCTGTAAAGAAAGTGACACTGTCCAATCTCTTGAGAACGCAAGCTACCACCTGAGCTCATTCTAGAACTATGTCATGAAATCTTCACTTTAGACAAGCAACCATCACAATGGTGGGCAAATGACCTTTTCTCTTCATTCTCAGTTTTCTTGCCTATTTATATGTTTGAAGCCTTTAGGCCTTCAGGTATTATAGATGGACCTGGCTAAGTTAAAATATTTAGACAGAGGTTTAATGATTTATTTTCCTTTATGCTATATGTTGTAATAGGTTTTTCTTTTTCCTATCCCTATAGGAGTAGCCATTAGTCTACTTGCTATGCATGATTTGTATTGAACATTGGGCAATGTTTTAGTAGAAAGATGGGCTGAGCATTGTATTTTTGCTTGTCACTGGACAAACATGTCATATAATAACTGTGAAATGATTAAAAGGCAACTGTACCTTCAACAAACGTTGCTAAAATGTACAGTACATGCACATATGAGAAATGATGTAATATATCTTATCAGAGAATTCACCTTCCTTCTCCACTAATGAGACACTTCTTGCACTCCACATAGCATCCAGAATTGGTCTTCCAGTCTGAGAAAAGACAGATCAGCTCTGTCTTACTGAAGACAACATGTACTGCAGTACAGGGAAAGGCTTGATTTCTTAGCCTATCACAGTCTCTGTAAAGAAGATGGTGAGGAGGGGTGAGATGCAGGAATAAAAAACAGGCAACATGAGAAATAGAACATTATTAAATAGTCTTTGTCGTAACCCCAGAGCAGAAATCTCATCTGAAGATCATCAGTCTAACCATGTTCTGAGCATTTATGGGGAGATCACATTACATATTCTCCTCCCACCAGCTCAGAGTCAATTGCAATTTAAGAGAGTCTGCACAGGGAATTCTGCTGAAACTGCTAGAAATACATTTTAAAATGACCATCATAAAACAGCTTATTCTAAGAAGTTATTTGAGAGTACAGTTACCCTTGAGCATAATTGCAATAGATTTTCCGATCTCTTTCCCAGGGCATGGTTGAGATTTTGGACTGAGGTGCTCTTACTTCTGCACTATCACAACCTGCCCAAAAGAAAGCAATACTGTCACTATGTGATCTTCTCTCCTGCAAGAAAAGGCCTCCATGTATCTCATTTCACAATTTACATATGCTTGTTTATTAAGAATTATGCAAATTCATTAGTCAAAAAATTAATCTATGGTTTGCTTGTAAAGTGTATAGAAAAGAGAGGTTATGTTTCACGTATGACATGTTTACTAGAACTACTAACGTGTTAATAATGTATTGTCATCATGCATGAATAATAATATAGAAATACCAATATTTTGAATTAATTATACTCTCTGCTCACTGGCATGATATCTGGCTTTATCTATGTATACATACATATTGTATACATATATATTATATATATATATATATATATTCATATATATATATATATAAAATATATATACACATATTATATCTGATGTATATATGTAGATAGATAATATATATTATACAATTATTTGTGCATATATGGATTTTCTGGTCACATTGTGTAGCTTTGATCATCTGCTTTGGTTGATAGCGCAAAGAAAATTGTAAATTTATGTAGCCGTAAAAAATGCTGTGCTGGTCTGGTTGAATGTGCTTGTTATGTACAAATAAGGTTTTTATATACTTATTCTAGGAAATTACTGTTGCAGGGTTTTTATACATGATAAGAAAAGGAAATGGCAGGGTTATGATAAATGTTAATTATGAAGAAACATGCTCTTTGATAACATTTTATCCAAACAGACGTCTTAAAATGTAGTCATGTTATGTATCGTTGGGACCCCTGGATTCATCGCTGCCCCAATTTTGTATGTGATGCTATTTCTATGTTCCAAATACCATTATGCATTTGGTGAACTTTAGGTTCTCCTGAACATAACAGATATTGCAACCCTATAAAATCTCTTCTGTAGACTTTTAAGAGAAAGTTTTGTACTTTCTTATGCTACTTTTGTAACTGAAAATAAAATTCGCACCATACACAATACGATAACATATTACAAAGGTATTCTCTAAAAGCATTAACAAACATCAAAAATGTTCACCTTATGGTAAAGTCATGAAGAGGTACCATATGGCTACACACATAGTGTTTATTGTTCTTTGTACAAAGCCGCTGAAATTCCAAACATTTTTATTCAGGCTCTGTACATATGAAATATAAAAGGAAAATGGGACAAAAAGCATTAAAAGGAACATGTCATTTTGGAAATTTACAGCTCATGCTGTCTAAAGCATAAAACAGGGCTCCAGGTATTCGTGGTCCCTGGGAAAAAGAGTGTTAGTGGGCCCTGTTAACATATACTACTATTCAGCAGAGAAATATAGGTATAGTACAATGATAAAGATATAACTTCCTACATAACTGATATCTTTTATAAATTCTACAATACCTTACAACAGAGAACATTTATGCACTTCAACCTTTATTTGCCAATTCTTGTGATCTACCACCTCCCTCAGTTTAGGTCAGCATACCTCCCCAGCCAGCCCTCTCATCCTTCCCATATCTTACCCTGCTACAGGGCCCAGCATGCCCCCTATTCCTTTATATATTTATCCCACAGGGCCCAGCTTGTGCCCTTATCCTTCACATATATTAGCTCCCCTACAAGGCCCAGCCTGACCCCTCATCCTTTATATATATTACCCCCAACATGACCCAGCCTGCCCCTTCATCCTTCACATATATCACCTCCTCAGTGTCCAGTGTGCACCCTTATCCTTCACATATATCACCCCAGCACAAGCCCTAGCAGGCCCCATTCATCCTTCACCTATATTACCCACCTAGAGGGTCAGATACCTCCTACATCCTTCACATATATCATCCCTCTAGGGCCCAGTCTGCCCCCTAATCCTTCACACATATATCACCTGCTCACAGAGATCATCCTGCACCCTCATCCTTTACAAATATTACCCCCACCCAGGGACCAGACTATTAGACACACACATCTCTGCTAAATGCACATATAGACATGCATACTACATGCACATACAGACACACACAGCTTTGCAGAAGGCACATTTATTTACACATATTATGCATTACAACATCTTGCAGTTCCTGATCAATATGGAGCAGGAGAGGAAGCAACTGTGACCTGCACATAGGCTGCAGCATTTGAGCAGCTGCTGGACCTTCTAATAAATAACTCAAACACCTTTCAGTTATGTTATCAGGCACATGACTGAAAGGTCCTAAAAATCCTAGTGCAGAAGGTCCTTAAAGGGAACCGTCACCCTCTTTGGGCATTGTAAACTATGACACTATAACATGCTGTAATAGGGGTTCCTGTAACCCTCTATGTGCCCAAAATCCCCCTGCATACTGAGAAATGCACTATTATTCCACCACGCGTTATATGGTACTCAGCGCTGAAAAGGTCCGAGAAGGATCCATTCTATATGGTCCTCACTGTCTCCTGCCTGGAATAGCCGCCCCGCTCTTTTGAAATTCCCACCCATCCTGTGTATGGGTGTTGATTGAAAGTCATATTCTCGCGCCTGCGCGGTGGAGCGTGTGTGCTCTATTAAAGATAACAGTGCCCGAAGTCTCGCAAGATTTGTCGAGTCTCGCGAGAGTTCGGGCACTGTGTATCTTCAAAAGAGCTTTGGGTGACCTGCTCCTCTGTGCAGGTGCAAGAATACGCATTTCAATCAACGCCCATACACAGGAGGGGTGGGAATTTCAAAAGAGCGGGGCGGCTTTCCAGACAGGAGGCGGTGAGGATCATATACAAGGATCCCTCCCGGACCTTTTTCAGCGCTGATTACCATATGACGCGTGGTAGAAAAAAAGTGCATTTCTCAGGTATGCAGGGGGATGTCTGGGCACATATAGGGGTTATATAAGTGCCTATTACAGCATGTTACAGATGCTGGCACAGTTTACAATAGCCAAGTGGGGTGACAGGTTCCTTTAAGCTGCACAGCTCCTGCACCCTCCATATGTTCAGCTCTAGTAAGCTCCTTCTACTGTTCTACACCGATGACATACAGCAGTACAGAACAGGCGAGAGGACTAGGGATGAGCGAGTATACTCGCTACTATTCGTATTTGCTGAATAGTAGCAGTATTCGGCTACTGCTACTCTCCGAGTACTTATGTGTACTCGGGAGTAGCGAGTAGCCCTAATACTTTCGCAGTGTATCTATGGATAACTGCAAAAGTAGCCTAAAAGTGAGTAAAAGTTGTTAAAAAACAATAAACTTACTATACCTGTCTGACGCCTGCACCGGGACCGGAAAACCTCACCGCCGATCGCTGGACAAGGACCTTTCACTACACAACAGTGCCGCTAGCGATTGGACGAGTTGTGATTGTGGAGAGCCAATTTTATGATTAGGCGCAAAGTATCTGCTGACATGGTGGCCATCTGATTGGCAGATCGTAGTTGATGGAGAATCCTTGTCCAGCGAGCAGAGGTGAGGTTTTCCGGCCCCGGTGCAGGCGTCGGACAGGTAAGTATGTAAGCTTATTGTTTTTTAACAACTTTTACTCACTTTTAGGCTACTTTCGCAGTGTATCTATAGATACACTGCGAAAGTATTCGTACTCGCTATACTCGCAACGAGCAGCGAGTACCGCTACCTACTCGTTGCGAGATAGCGAGCACAAATAATAAGGTACTCGCTCATCCCTAGAGAGACTGTCTCTGTGGGCGGGTTCCCATCTTTACTTCTGCTCACCTACAACAAGTGGGCTTGCTCATTTGTCCAGGGCCCGCTCTTGCCTGAGTGGTCTGGGTGGTGACGCTGCTCTGACACTAAATCTCATTTAATCTCACTTTTACTCATCAATAATTATTTGCTATTAACTGTTCAATCATAAGTAAAATTGATCCATTTGAGTCTAGGATTGAAATTATCTATCACCACACAGGTGAGGTGGGCTGCAACGTGCTGCTTTTGACAAAAAGTAATCGATTTGTATATATTTCCTTATAACCTCTTTGACAATTGCTATTACTGTCGGGAATTCCTCACACATCCCCTATGCACTGATCACTACATATGACCCAACATAAAAGGACTAAGCCAAGAGTATTAGATTGGAGGGAATCAAACTATGAGCACTTCCTTAATCACTGTTTAACATACAACAGCATGGTTGAGTAAAGGGATTGGAACAACCTACAATATTTTTAATGGCCACTAAGAAAAGTGCAGTGTATGCAAGTATGTATAGTCAGTTAGCCAACGTAACCCATGAAAAGATAGCCTGTTACAAAGAGACTGCACCTCTGCATCTCTTTGCGATAGCTGCATGCTTTTAAACAGCTGATCAGAAGAGATGACAATACTTGTACCTAGGGATGAGCGAGTATACTCGCTACTATTTCCGGTATTTGCTGAATAGTAGCAGTATTCGGGCTACTCGCTACTCTCCGAGTACTTATATGTACTCGGGAGTAGCGAGTAGTCCTAATACTTTCGCAGTGTATCTATGGATACACTGCAAAAGTAGCCTAAAAAGTGAGAAAAAGTTGTTAAAAAACAATAAACTTACATACTCACCTGTCCGACGCCTGCACGGCGGAAAACCTCACCGCCGATCGCTAGACAAGGACCTTTCACTACCAGCCAATCAGATGGCAGGTAGGATCTGGCCAATCAGATGGCACCACATCACACCACGTGATCTCTAGCATCCACCTGATTGGCCAATTTGCAAGGTCCTAGATGTACTATCAGGACCATGCAAATTGGCAATCAGGTGGCCGCTAGTGATGACGTAGTTGTGACGTGACGCCATCTGATTGGCCAGATGCTACCGGCCATCTGATTGGCTGGTAGTGAAAGGTCCTTCTCCAGTGATCGGAGGTGAGGTTTTCCGGTGCAGGCTTCGGAAGGTGAGTATGTAAGTTTATTATTTTTTAACAACTTTTAATTACTTTTAGGATACTTGCGCAGTGTATCTATAGATACACTACAAAAGTATTCGTACTCGCTATACTTGTAACGAGTAGCGAGTACTGCTACCGACTCGTTGCAAGTATAGTTAGCACAAATAATAAGGTACTCGCTCATCCCTACTTGTACCATATACACATCATTTACACATTAGATACATGTCATATATACGTTATCTACACATTAAATATATGTCACATACACGTCATTAACACATTAGAAACATGTCATCTACATTATTTATTAAGGATACTGTACATGCCATTTATATATGTCATTTACATTAGATACATGTCACCACAGATTATTTATGTATTACATGCAACTGATGATACATGTACATATACTGTATATGTAATTTACTGATTAGATGTATGACATACACACCCTTATGCATTAGTTACACCTCATATATAGATGTCATATACACATTAGATACATGTCATATGGAGTAATGAGTGGACCCATGGATGTTTGCGTTCACCAGACTCGGCTGGACTTTAAAAAAATAGTTTGGCTTGGAACCAGAATTTCTTGAACTTGACTGCAGACTCTAAACCCTATACAAGTCAATGGGGTGATTAACTTCTGTGCTGCAAAATGGCTGTAAATTGGTCATAGTAAAGGCTAGGGGTCTGAAAAAAAAGGAAAATGAGGGCACTTGTCCTTCAAACATACGGATAAGACAGAAATAATAAAAAAAAACAGTGTGGGATCTGAGCTATTTTTGATAATCAGTGCAGGTTAAGCAGACAGCAGCGAGCTGCAACCCATAGCTGTCTGTTTTACATTGGCTGGTTAACAAAATAGAGGGGATCCCTCACAATTTTTTAATATTACTGAAATAAATAATTTAAAAAAAATAGCATGGGCTTCACCCTATTTTTGATGTCCAGTCGAGGTAAAACAGATACCTGGGGCCTGTTTTTGTCAGGGTGGGGAAGGCCATGTTATTGAGACTATTCTAGCCTAAATATACCAGCCCGTAGCTGCTGCAGAGTTGGCTCATCAATTAAATGGGCAAATTCTTTAACTTTACCTGGCTCTTCCCAATTTTTCTGGTGCGCTGACAATCCGGGTAATAAGTTAATGGGTGTAATATCAGTTGTAAATTGTCAGCTGGCTTTAAACCCAGGTTTTCATAATGAATAGGTGTTTATCAGACACTTCTATCACTAACCTCGCAAGAATACAGTTAAAAGAGACACAGACACAGGGGAAAAAAGTTTATATGAATAAAGACTCCCCCACATGCCCTCATTTACCAATTCATTAAATCAAAAGAGTAATGCCCCATGATGCCCGTTGATTTCTATGGAGCTTGATTATGAGAAAATTCTCAGAATGAGGCTCCAGAGGTCATGCCCGGTCAATATTATGCTCTGCTAATACATACCACTAATCGGCAGTAACCTCTGGAGCATAGTTCTGAGAACTTTTTTTTTAATGATGAGACTGATTGTTCAGTGTAGTAGGTTCTTTATAAAGAAGAGATGCTATAAATATTATATATAGTTATGTATTCAATAACTATTATATTATATTTGTAAATGTATTAGCATATCATGTGTTACATCAGTACTTTTACTCCATTTATGGTATTTTTATGAAAGACACGCTATTCAGTGAACATATTATGAGATTTCCTATTAGGGCAAAAATGGGACAGAAAAACTATTTTACAACATTTCTGGCAATGGCACAATTCTCGTTCTCTGTTAGGGTACCTTTACACCGGCAACTTTTCTAGGAATTTCACTGGCAACTTACTGGTTGCAGTGAAATAAAGGATACATTGTTCTATCTTGGTGCTGTGTACAAATAGAATAATGTCTCCATGATTTCACTGCAACCAGTAAGTTGCCAGTGAAATTTCTAGAAAAGTTGCCGCGTGTAAAGGTACCTTTAGATGGTAAAGCTTGCAGGATTAAACAAGGTCAAGTATAAAATAAAAATATAAATAAAATGCTAGCAATTATTACACATAATAAGTTATAAATAATTTAATTTTCTGTTCTTTTTGATATGAAGAGGAACCTTACCAGAAAGAAAAGGATTTCTAAAGGGGACATAAAGCAAAGTGGTTAAAGTAACTAATATTCAAAGCATATATCTGGGATACAAAGAAAAAATGCCCAAGCAGTAACAGGCAGGTAGTTGCTACCTACCTGCCTCTTGTTCCCAGGACTGTTCACTGCCAACATAGAGCCGTCTGATGGCACCGTTACACTGTACGATATCGGGAACGATATCTCTCAAACATCATAGGTTTGGAGTCATTCAAACGACATCGTTAGGGCATCGTTGTGTGTAACACCGAGATATAACTACGATAAATCATTGGATTGTTGATCGCAGATTTGAGAACATGCTCTCAAATCAAACAATCCGCGATCAGCCAACCTGCTGCATCATTCTGTGTGACACCGCGATAACGATGTCATTAAAGACTTCGCCTATTCACAACAGTGAACAAGTATCGTTCACTGGGTTGTGCGAACGATAGCTGCTCGCTACATCGTTGGTGCGTCGTCCACGATATCTACACGTGTGACATCTCACCAACGATGTCAAAAAGATGTCCTAACGACTGCACTCCTGTGAGATCGTTGGTGATATCTTAACGACATTGAAGCATGTAACGGTACCTTAAGACTGCTCCTGCCGGAGATTCTGCAGCTTCCGCTGATGTTATGTCAACAGAGTAAAGGCTTCTTGGCTCTGTTGATGAGTGTAACGGCTAACATGATGCTTATTGACAGCTGACTCCCCCACTTAGTTATTGAGCTGGCTATCAATTAGCATGATGTTGTCTATCCTGCCCCATCTAAAAAACAGAGTGGAAAAGAAGCCTCCACTCTGTACACAAAGACATTGTATCACCAATAGGAGCGGTCTGTGACCACTCTGTGCCGGAAGTAAGCGGCACCGAGTACTACACATGGATATTTTTTTCTTAAATCCCGGATATACTATTTAAAGATGCTGTCTAAGTTTAACTTATAAACAAAGTTAGAAGTGGAGGGAATATTATCATCAGAATCACTAAGCTTAGTGATTAGCTGCAGTTGTCATATGCACTGTACTTGGGTCATCATTACTGATACCTGTCATCAAAGACAGAGATGGTGGTGGACATGTGGCTCTGGACCAGTCGAAAATTAAACCTTATGTTTTTTCAAGCTAATATTGGAAACACTACACCCCAAAACTATGCTTTTAAGCCCAGTGTGAACCGATCAAACACTGCACATTGCTCACACTGGAACAAGCACCAACTGTACCCAACCTCAGCGATGCTTGCTTCAGTGCTTTGCAAACAGAAATACCGCCCAACTCCAAACCCAAACAAGTTTGCTCAACACCAGGAAGTTCAGCTACCTGAACTAAAAGGAACCTTGAAAGTTTCACTCATCTCTAGTTCTGATCTACTTATATAATTGTGCTGTCCCATCTGTCATACACTTCCTTGATATCCTCCTATCACGTGCAATAGACTGTGGCAAGGCAGCCATAATTGAACATCCAAGTATTAGGTGTGCAAATATGGCACCCACCTGCAGCAGTTTCGACAATTGAAGCCGATGATGCACATGCTTCCTGCAGCATGCAAGGGGGAGAGAGACAACACACAGGGGGAGAGCGCACTGAGGGTGGAGACAGGTCAAAGGAGAGAGCCCAGAACATGGGGAAGAAGACAGCACATGGGGGAGAATGCATGGATGGATAGACAGGTCAAAAGAGAGAGAGCACAGAGGGGAAAAGACAGCACAGGGGAGAGGGAGACAGCACACAGGGTGGAGCACACATAGGGGGTATAAACAGCCACTGCCCCATGCATCACAGAACCCGCCCAATCATGACATCACTGTCTTCCTGATGCGATAACATTTAGCAGTCATGTAGTACCTATATAAAATATATAGTTAACATTTCTACATTTTACTGCATTTATTTTACTTTAGGGTTTCTCCACATGATTAAATAGTAAGAAATTTGAATTTAAACTAATCTTTTTCTATACAATAATTGTTCAATACCTTGCAACAATGATCAGGAAATAGGAAATAGCAGTCACAAAAGACCAAGAGTCACTTTACAGCTTAAAGAACTAAAAATTATAGTAATTCAAGAAACACATGCTCTTAATCACTTAATTCACCATTAAACATGCAGAGGATATATAGATAATAAGCAATTATTTGCATTTCTAAAATGTAAATACTACTACCACCATTACTACTAATAATAAATGGTCCTGTATATTTGTATGGTATATAACACAATACATAAAGCAATAGTGACAAACTTGTGTTTGCTTTTGCTCTGTTTCCATAGTAATTGAACTAACTACTTTTTCTCATATTTGTTTCCATGGTTATGTGCAATACGTTTATATTGAAAGTCTGAAATGCCCTCGAACATTCATTGCTGCTGTTTCTGACAATGACTATGGCATTCTTCATTAGATGACCCAGAATTGTAGTAAAGAGCTAAGCCTTTGTCATTTGAATTCCTTTATCATATGATTCAATGTGTTCTCCACAGGATGACTTAATACATAATAACCCAACTAAGATATATCTTTTGTTAGGATCTCTGAGCAATATTTTTTCCAATATCTTTATTACTGTGGGATTCATTTTATTAGTTATATTTTATATTTTTTGTGTCTTTAATATTATAATTTTATATATGGGAAAATGAGTCTAAGCTATCGGTAGCTGCAAGCTTTATGATAGTAAAACTCTTCGGAAGAAAATACCTGCAACATATTCTGTGATTAATTTAGTATGGCAGTATATTTGACTTCTGACCTTCATATACTAGGATGCTAAAATTTGTATTAATTTGTAACAGGAATATATATAAAAAATACTTAAGTAGAATTTGTAGGGATCCACAAGCACGTAGCAATAATTATCATTAAATGGTTGTACCATAATAGACTATGCTTTCTGTATTGAAGGGACCTTTCTGTATTTGACTGAAGAGTCCACAGTCTGGTATTATTCTGCAATGTTGTGCAGCTTTACATGCTGACTGGAAGAGTTTCCATTCATCGGAGCAAAAACACTGTCACTTTAAACTTTTGGATGGGGAACTCCTTCTACTCTGCCCATATCTAAGGCCAAGGTCACACGACTATAGATTCTCTCATGTGACAGAATTGGATTGATTATGTAAATTAGGCCCTTTTCACATCAGCGTTTTTTTCAAATTGCGGCAGATCCAGCAGATTTACTGCATCTGCAGCCTAACGGTCGCACTTGTGGCACACTTGCGCAAACCCCATGCATTGTCTATGGGGCTTGTGGCAGGTGTGGCAAGTGCAGTATAGCCGGGGTTGCGGCACTTGCGGACCGCATTTTTTTTTGCGGCCGCAACCATCGCAAGTGCAAGATCACAGCAATACCACACTTGCCACACCTGCCGCAGGCCCCATAGACAATGCATGGGGCTTGCCGCAAGTGTGCCGCAAGTGCGACCATTAGGCAGCATATGTGGTAAATCTGCCAGATCTGCCACAATTTGAAAAAACCGCAGATGTGAAAGGGGCCTTACTCTGTGATTAAACTCTGATCAGAGTGTCAACGTATTGTAATTCAATTCTCATGCATGATAGAATCATAGCACAGGTCAGGAGAAGATGAAGAACAAAATGATGGAGACATCTTCTGTATTCAGTGAATCAGCGCAAATTGGAAGACGCTTAGATTTCATCCGAGTGATGGCCGATGATTTCCATGCACCCAAAGATCTGAATGGGTGAGAGCTTTCCAAGTCGAGCTGCCACCCGTACCATGCTGCAATTTTTTATCATGCCAAATTGGTATGATAAAAAAAACACTTATCAGACTGTACCAGAGAATAACATTGAAGTTGGAAACAACATAGAATACCACTTGTCCGATGTAAGCGTTTGTGTGAGCGAGCCCTAACAGTGAAAAAAGACAAAGGTTCCCTAATGAGATTACCACTTTACGCTACCTATAAACTTTAGACTCTATTTTTATCTGAGTTAAGGAGTTGTCATTTGTCTTTCTGGTACTTATGATGGCAAACTCATGACATCCTTTCAGCATATGGCAATATTTGTGTTGTATATTGAGCAAGAAAAGAAAGTCGCAATATAGGGTATACCTGTGTGGAACAGTTTTTAAGTTGTGAGTTATGGTTTGCTCACCTTTTTTGGTTATGGAAGTCACAACCAACTTTAAAGACCTGTGATTAGGGATGGGCGAATTCCTCGCTACTATTCGGGACTCGCCCGAATAGTAGCGGACTCGGGGGACTCGCTACTCGCCGAGTTTCCTTAGGAATTACTCGGGGGTAGCGAGTCCCTGTACTTTTGCAGTGTATCTATACAGATACACTACAAAAGTACCCTAAAAGTTAATGTAAGGGGTTAAAAACAATAAACATTAATACTCACCTCCTGTACTCCTGGACCGGGACCGGGACCGAAGACCTCCGGCTGTTACAGGACCTCCAAGACCACCGGGAGAAGATGGGGAAAAGGACCTTGCAGTTCAGCCAATCAGCATTCGGCTAGTGGTCACATGGGTTTGTCATGTGACCGCAGTGCAGCCGCGTCACAACCCATGTGACCGCTAGCCGAGTGCTGATTGGCTGAACTGCAAGGTCTTTTTCCACATCTTCTCCCGGTGGTCTCGGAGGTCCTGTAACAGCCAGAGGTCTTCGGTACCGGTCCCGGTCCAGGAGTACAGGAGGTGAGTATTAATGTTTATTGTTTTTAACCCCTTACATTAACTTTTAGGGTACTTTTGTAGTGTATCTGTTTAGATACACTGCAAAAGTACAGGTTACTACTCGGACTCGCTGGACTCGCAACGAGTATCGAGTCTCGGACCCGGACTCGTTAGAGTCCAGCGAGTCCAAGTATTTCAGGATTCACCTGGGATATCTGCTTGTTATCCTGACAATGACGGTCTGCAGCAGTATCCCTCCAAAGATAGCAAAGATCCGGGGAGAAAAGGATAAGGGATTCGGTCCGCGCTTCCATCACACTGTAATAAATCTACTGGTGAGATTTATTTTTTACTAGAAAAATGCTATTGCATCGGGAGTGTGGTGAAATGAATTGTGTGCATCCTTAGTCGTGCTAACAGGAGCAGTAAACATGTGTGACACTATTTGCGCTTTTGAAAAAACCTGTTGTATGTGATGTGTTTGAATTTGGGAATTCTATATGTAGCTTGATTTGAGTAATTTCAAACATATGTATTGTCTTTTGTTAGTTGTGTGCTGTATTTAGGTAAGTAGTGTAGGGTTTGTTGGTTGATGTGTATTATGAGCAGAGTATACAGGAGGCTCAGTGGTGGCACAGTATACAGGAGTCTCTGTGGGTAGCAGAGTATACAGGAGGTTCAGTGGTGGAACAGTATACAGGAGTCTCTGTGGGTAGCAGAGTATACAGGAGGCTCTGTGATGGCACAGTATACAGGAGTTTCTGTGGGTAGCAGAGTATACAGGAGGTTCAGTGGTGGCACAGTATACAGGAGTCTCTGTGGGTAGCAGAGTATACAGGAGGTTCAGTGGTGGCACAGTATACAGGAGTCTCTGTGGGTAGCAGAGTATACAGGAGGTTCAGTGGTGGCACAGTATACAGGAGTCTCTGTGGGTAGCAGAGTATACAGGAGGTTCAGTGGTGGCACAGTATACAGGAGTCTGTGTGGGTAGCAGAGAATACAGGAGGTTCAGTGGTGGCACAGTATACAGGAGTCTCTGTGGGTAGTAGAGTATACAGGAGGTTCAGTGGTGGCTCAGTATACAGGAGTCTCTGTGGGTAGCAGAGTATACAGGAGTTTCAGTGGTGGCACAGTATACAGGAGTCTCTGTGGGTAGCAGAGTATACAGGAGGTTCAGTGGTGGCACAGTATACAGGAGTCTCTGTGGGTAGCAGAGCAGAGAGCTGCTTTGTGTGGTTTATATGGACCATAATGGGCGGGCCGGTGGGTGGTGACTTACTGTGACGTTATTCCCATCACCACCGAGGCCTGCGTTGCAGTGCAGTGGAGCTGAGAGGGGCTGGAATCTCCGTGAGGTAAATCTCGTTTGGCGGGCATACTGGACATGGGCGGAGATGGGTGCGTCTTGCGCATGCGTGAGAGTGGCTTGGCCGCGGCTTCCTGCGCATGCGTGCGCTGGGAGGAAGCGGCTGGTCGCTCGTCGGTGTGCGCGAGGCGCCGGTCATCCATCGCTCGTGGCACGGGTAATAGCAGCTCAATGCTGGCCGGCAATTGCGACTCGCGATGGCTCGCACCGCTCGCATTCGGCCGCGGTGCATGCCGGAATAGCAGAATAGTGGCTAGATGTCAGAAACTGGCAATTATTATATAGGATTGTGATTTTATTTCTACGCATTTCGGGGCACAGGACCCCTTCATCTGGATAAAATCACAGATGTCCTGTATCCCTAAACGCGTAGTAATAAAATCGCAATAAAAAATTAATCTCTCCAGTAGATTTATTATAGTGTGACGGAAGTCTATCATTCCATAGTCAAAAAGAACATTTCAAGACATTTTCTTGTACTTTTATATTGATATATCACAGCTATAGATCATCAGTATAAGATTAATGAGAGTCAAGCACCTGGCAGCCAACTATCATCTTTTATCACCTTTCCAGTGGCTTGATGTAAACAGTATATGAAGCAGAAGAATGCAGCACCAACACTATTTAATGGCTTCAGCCGATACTGCAAATTAATTCCTAGTCTTTTCACTAAATGTAGTGTTTCTACTAGTGTAGGGAAACATTGTACATTTTGTTAGTAAAAACTGCTACCATAATATGTTTCAAATATCTTTTTTTAAATGAGGTCCTCTGCCACAACTTCACTGTAATTCTTAAACCATGACAATAACTTTTATTATACTTATAAAAAAAAGCCACCTAATAACTTTTTTATTCATTAAATGTGTGTATATACATGTAATGTAGTGTGAGGATAGTAGTATATTCACTTACCTGCTCAGTTCTTCTGCTGTAAAGAATGAAGTCACAACTCTTCAGTCACACTGCGCACTGCATGACCTGGAAGTAACATGGAAGTCTATAGAGCCTCAGAATGAGGATCCTTAGGCTTTCTTTGTAAAAGAGACTTCCAGTTCATGCATAGTGCATAGAGTCAGCCAGTTAGCCTCATCTACAGAGAATCAGAGAAGATCACAGCTGAAAACCGGAAAAATCAGCCATAGGTGAGTTAATTAATATACTCATACTACATTAAATAAACATATACATAAATTATTCACTATAAAAGTTAATGGGAGTACTATGTGTCTGAGATGGCCCATGCTCAACCATAATATATAGGGCCCTACTAATTCAGAGTTTTCTATGCTCACAGCTTATTATAGCATTCTAAAGCCTATGAGAATTGAAGAAAATGCATAATTTAGATGCTGTTAAATTTTTGCTCTGTTTCTAAGCTGTCAGTTGTAGTGATATCACTTCAAGCTCATTTCTTGCTATAGTCAGTACAAAGCAAAGTTCAGAGATTCCCTGTCTATGCTTTGAATTGCTCAGCTAGCAGCTTTACAGGTGTGTGCTGAATGGTGATGTCATTGGCACTGTATTTCGAGATCCTCAACAAGAATACAGTGACTGGTGATGTGCGAGTGAGGAACACTAGGAATATTATAAGCTTGTGACTTTGGTTAGAGGTGTTTATTTATGTTACTTATTTATATAGTGCAATGATACTCGACATCCTCAAAGCTTTGCAGACTTCATTATCCCTGACCCCATCAGGGCACATAATCCAAATTCCCCACCAGTTTGTCTTGAAAATAAGAGAGAAAGCAAAGAACCCAGATGAAACTAATTCAAATATGTTAATTTGCACTTCAGTAAGGAAGTGGAAAAACTCCAGCGCCACCTTTAAGCAGCTCCTCAAAGTCATAATCACTTTCCAACAAGCTTTTAAATATGAGTAAGGGATTTGTGCACTGGAGTTATTCCACTTCCTTACTGAAGTGCAAATTTGCATATTTCCTAGAGAGGGAATGTGGCTACAATCTCATCACCTACTTAACTATCTTCTTATGGTTGCAGGAAAACTTCTCTCCATAAGGTAGATAGGAATTTCCCAGACCCCAAATATGTTAAGAACATAAAAACTCCTTGCACATGTTGTCTTTGGTGGCATCCAGCACCATAATAGTACCTTTACACGCAGCTACAGGTAACAGGTTTTCCACAGGTAACTTACTGGTTGCAGTGAAATCATGGAGACATAGTTCCATTTGTACACAGCAACAAGATAGAACCATGTCTCCATGATTTCACTGCAACCAGTAAGTTACCTGTGGAAAACCTGTTACCTGTAGCTGCGTGTAAGGGTACCATAATACTGCAGAGATTCCATGCTAACCACTGAACCAATATTTTGCCCACTGTTAAGAGTGAATAGCATATGTAACCTTATTCACTACAGGAATATCAGGACCACGCATACTCTGCTCTGTGAATTTTGAGGAATATTAGGAAGGATAACCTGTATATTCAGATATGCATTAATCTTGAGACTTTATAGGTGCTTTTTAGGTGGAGTGGGTAGGTGCGGAGGATGCAAGATGTAGTCAATGACATCAAGCTGACATGAAGTTCAGGATGTAAATAATACCAACCAAAAGGTTGGCTAAAGGGGACTCAAAGAGCTAAACAAATCAAAATAAAGGGGTTATCCAGGATTTTTTATTACAAAAGTGCCCAGCACTAACAGGCAGTTAGCTGCCACCTAACTGCCTGTTGTGCCTGGCACCAGTCACTGCCAATTACCCCCGAAGAGCAGGCACAGACTGCTCCTGCTGGGGGCAGAATAGCAGGGTAAACAGAGCAGAGGCAGCTTTTCTGCTTTGCTCTGTGGAAGTGGATGCATAGCCGAGGTCATGCTGATTGACAGCTGGCTCCTCGCTACCTCATTGGAGGAGCTGGTTGTCATTCAATGTGATGTCGGCTATGCGCCTGTCTACAGACGGGAGAAGCTGCCCCTCCTCGTAACATCACCTGAAGAGGCAAAATCGCTGACACGAGCTATCACAGACCGCTCCGTGTTGCCATTGAATGGTGCCAGGAACAACAAGCACAAAGGTGGTAGCCACCTGCTTGTTGGTGTTTAAGTACAATTTTTTTTTTATTAAATCCCAGATAACCTTTTTAAAGGTAAAGGTTAAGGCTGGCTTCACATTAGCGTTTGTGTCTACATGCTGATGGCATGCAGACACAAACGCTGTCAAAAGCAGTGTGTGAAATGATGTGTCCGCAGCGCATAATGTCCACCTGCGGACACATCACTAGGGAGCCCGGCAGCCAATCGGCGCTGTCCGGGGGCGGGCCGGAGGAGGAGTTCAGCGCCGGAGATCTCCTCCTCCCCGCCGCCGGTAAGCACCGGGACGTGTCGGCGGGGAGAACAGCTGATCTGACAGCTGTTTGAATCTTCCCGCGCCGACACTGAGAGGAGATGTCGGCGCGGGAAGATTCAAACAGCTGTCACATCAGCTGTTCTCCCCGCCGACATCGCTAGCACATTACAGGCGGCGGGGAGGAGGAGGACAGCAGTGGCTCAGCTAATCTCCCGGTGGCCGTCGGTGAGCTCCTGTGACATCACCGGCGGCCACCGGGAGATTTTTCAATGGGTCCGCAGCGTTCTCCTGCGCTGTCAAGCGCTGAACACTGCGGACCCATTGAAGACAATGCATGTTTTGTGCGCTTGGGGACGCTTGCTGATTGTCCAAGCTCCCCGAGCGCACAAAAAAATGCAACTGGATGCGTCCCGGGTGCGGATGCTGGACACCGGAAGGCGCAGATATCGTCCGCATCCGCACCCGAACGCAGCAAACGCAGGCACTATGCGTTCCTATGTTAAACATAGGAACGCAGTGCGCATGCGTTTGACTGCGTATGGGAACGCAGCAATACGCTGCCTTCCCATACGCAAATGTGAAGGCACCCTTAGGCATCTTTAAAGGGACAGCCAGATTGTTTTACTGTTTTGTGTTTACCTAGAATACCCTTTCACTAATATCAGGAGGTCAAGGCTCATCATAAGGTTTCTCATTATCCTCATTATAAGGTTTTAGTTGTAATAGGTGCTCTATTATGTTTAAAAGTCTTTGTACAGCTGCACAGATTGCACCTATGGCATGTAAATCCTTTGGTGTTATCAAAACCAGTTTCAAACCTTATCTTAGAATCTGCTTCATTGGCTTTAGTAACTTCTCAGTCATAAGCTACAAAGACCTGTCTACTATAGGTGAGTCAGCATAAAGAGGTACAAGATATCACGTCTATAGTTTCAAAAGCAAAAATAATATTTTTCCCATGTGCAGACTGATGATTGCTGATAGCTGTGCATATGCAAATCACCCTGGCGTGGTGGCCTACAGATGTACTTTGATGTTCAAACTTTTTAGTTAACCACTAAATAAAACAGGTTTTCAGATCATCTTTCATTAATCTTATTTTTCGAAAACAAAACTATAATCCAAATGAAGTGTTTTCATCTAATTCCTGCTCCTGTTTGCACAATTGAAGTAGGACACATTCATGTGAAAATGAATCTTTTCATTAGGCTTTTTTCATCTTTGAAGTATGTTTCAAGGTTGCATGAAAATTGCCCAATATCAATATTTTTTAAGCCAAGAGGTAGTATTTGCCAGATTTATGCAGCTGGCTGTTCTTTGTGCCAGCAATCAAGTCTGGCAAAATATAATTTCAGGCCAAATTTATTTTAGGCTTTATTTCAACTAATTTCCTCATTAATATCTTAGTACTTTATTGCTATTTAGCTTTATCCATTGAAAATATATCATCGTCTTTTGATTATTAGAAATATTTTAAGGAATCATTCATAATACACAATCATCTCAACTTTTTAAATAATATTACAAAATACAATATTACTTAACCCCAATGATGACCAAAACAGTAGTGATCCGTGCCTTACTTTGAGACTTTGGCCATGATCATTCACTGACCTAAAATGTAATTGTTTCGGAATTTTAGCAAGTTGGTAATTATTACTTTTCTCCTTGGCTGAGTTCCAATATGAAAGATAGGAAGTTACATCTCCATGTTGTAAAGAATCCAGTATAGATGGTTAGGCACCAATTTACCAAAACATTTTCATTCAAATTCTGACGTAAATTTAATTGGGACGTTGCAAAATGTTGAAGTGTTTCGAAGTTAATGCAAAATGTTGTGATTTTTGCCATTTTTAGGCCAGTTACTCCAAGTTCTGCCACAATGGGCAACAAAGCGACATGAAACACATCTTTCTAATCTGTGGCATTATTTATGACATCTTACTCCATTTATTGACTCAAGGTCTCAGGTGTGTGCTTCTAAAGCAATAAGTATGTTAAAGAGAAAAGACATTGAAGTACACTCCTGGGTGAAACCTGGTGGTCTAGTGGGGAGGTGAAAGAAGTTTGTAGTGCACCATCCTTGTAGGGTTGTGCACCCTTATACAACCCTGCTGGATGTCTTCCACGTATATCGCACGCCACGTAAGTGTCCAGGTTGCTGGAGCAGGGGGTCACATGTGCGGCTCACATGTGCCGATGATGTCACTGAAGGTCCTTTCACAATGGAGGACTTGCAGTTAATGTGTCTTGTAGGCGCCAGATAGCAAGAAGCAGGAGGGGGTGATTCTTAAGTGTTTCTACTTTATTTAGTAAAGCATCACTACGCACCTTGGTGGTCTAGCCATCTTCATCTGGTGATTACCTGATGAAGGTGACTAGACCACTAAAACGCTTGATTATGCTTTACTATCACCTCCACCTGCCTCTTGCTACCCAGTGCCTACAAGACTGCTTGTTTCTTATCATTGGGTCTAAACCAATCAGGGGCTTCTGACTCTTACAACCACCCTCAGAATGACCAGTGAGAAAATCACCAGTCTTGATAAAGCCTTTCTTTATGACCAATGTGTATAATTTGATTGTTTGTGTCATTTTATATTGCATTATTTGTTCACGCATCTCGATATTTGGACAAAACAAATAAAAAGCTACTCCTTTTTAATAGCCTTTAGTACTGCTCTGGGAATTCCTCTATCCATTTGTAAATTATTTTATATTCTTCACTATCTTATAAATGAGAGATTTATTTAGTAGGAAACTTTCTTTAAGTGTTTTTTTTGCGCTAGTTACTAGTACACTATCCAAAGAATTACGGAAAGAATGACCAACATGCAGTAAGACCTTACATTCTGGTTCTAGTAGACTAAATGTTCTTTTTTTATCATTTTATTATTGTATTTTTTTTTGTATTGTCAAGCACCCAGAGTTGTAATTTAAAGTTATAGGTCTTAATTGATAATCTGTAATCTGTTTAGAATATTTATGTCTTCCTATGTGATAAACAGCTCTCTGAAGCCTCTTAGGCACCAGTGAGACTTGGTCAAATTGCTACCTGCGCTAACCATACATTTACTGTAGGAATCCATAGAAATCATTCTCGCCATCATATTATACTATCAGAAGCAGTGGAAGATGAATAGTAGAATCACTGTGCTGCTGTGTAGAAATCAGTCTCCAGAGTATGATATATTGATAAACAAGTGATTTATTACTACGCGTTTTGGAGAAAACCAGGCTAGTTCCATTGGTGATCACAATGTATATTGGTTAAAGCCTGAGGAAGGAGCATTTTTGTCTGAAGCGCATAGCAATAAATCACTTGTTAATCAACAGATAATTATCTGGAGGCCAATTCCTACATGGCAGTGCAATGATTCTACCCATTCATCTTCAACTGCTTCTGATCGTACACCCAGCGGACCGCAGCAGCCGTCAATTTTTAATTCAAGCTTTCTTAGTAGTTGTGGCTCATCACAACTACCCAACTTTAGGACCATATACCGTTGTAATACCCGATTTTTATCTGGATAAAATCCTATGTGCGCCCTTTTATCGTTTCAGTTTCTCTCAACATCACAATAAACTGACATTTTCTCTTAAACTGGCTTGTTTTTAGGTCCCCACAAACAGACAACATGAACCATAGGAAAATGTCAAAATGAAGAAAAAACAATATTTTAATACTAAGAAGGAACATCATGTAGCAAAATGGCAATTGACTAAATAAAAAATAAATAAACTGGTTAGCATGAAAATCAAGTTACTAGAGCAGATCAATCTTATAATTTTTTTCATTTTTAACAAGGTTCCCCACACCTCTGCCCCTGACTCTTAGCTGTCACTGACAGCTGTTAGATTTGGGCTGTCACTGTTTGTTTACAAGCAGTGACAGTTCAAAGCCATGACGAATTTAGCCGTCATGATGCGGAAACTGACATCTTTTCATGACCGCTAAACTCGTCATTGGTCGTAATGGGGTTATAAAGTCATTAGAGGAAATCTGATAGAATTTCATAGAAGTTCTAGACAATTCCTTTACTTTCAATTCATTTCTTAAACTTCCAACACTAACTTAAAGGGATTGTCCAGTTTGAAATGATTTCAAAACATCTTTAATATAAATAAAACTAGAAAAAGTGATAATATATTTGAGTTAACAAACATGCCCCAATCAGTTTAAGTCTTGGATGTCTCAACTTCGCTTCTGGCTTAAATTCAATATAAAATAGTTTCCTGCGCCAGCACATAACTAGCGCTGTTTTTGGATGGGAAGGCTGTTTTCAGTATATAAACCATTGCCCTTCTTTATAATGGTAGAACTATAGTGTCATGTATTGACTGCAGTCCTGGAGTTCTGCTGCTGTTGAAATCAGAGTTTTTTTCTCCTTTTTTCCTTTGACTCAGTCCAGGTTGATATTGAAGCTGCAGCTGCTGAATGTGAGTAGGGCATCTCTCCAGGTGGGGATTGAGTCATAGCTCAGGTGGAGGTGAGGGGTGTGTCTGAGATTTTGTTCTCCTCAGCCTTAGGTAGTTCTGTTTTCCTCCACCAGATGTCACTGATTGAGTTAAATTGTCATCTAGGACCCGTGCTGTGCAGACATGCTGATGGAGTAGCTGCTATTCACTTAATTTGGAGAGGTGTCCTTCTTGTAGTCCATGGGTGGAGGTTGGGGCTCTTAGCTGAGCGAAGGTTGAGGAGTTGAGGGATAGGGTGGTGGCTTGAACCTTCTCACCTTCAGAAGTAGCTTCAGGCACAGGGCTAGTCAGGGACCCCAGGTTCAGGGCCAGAATAGCCTCCCGATTGCCCTTGCCCATCATTATCCCTTCCTGCTCCATTCCCCTCATCTGCTACATGCGTGACTTATAGACATGTATGACAATGGCTTAGTTATGAAATTAAGCAGGTAAGCCATTCCCCTTCTTATACAATTCCGCAGTCTAACATAATAAATGCACTTGCTTGACATCCCTACGTAAATCAAACATTTCTACATATATATACATCAAAATGTAAGGACATTAAAGCTGCTCCTGCTCAGAATCTGGAATGACCATTTGCCTCCAGAAGTCACCTCTTAGTAAATTTAGTCCACTGGTATGTAATGTATTCTCAATATAACTACAGCTGTTCTGTGAAGGCTTGTTTAAGAACATTAAAAAGGTTTGTTTAAGAACATTAAAAAGGTTTGTTTAAGAACATTAAGGATCAAACAGCATCTTAAAAGTCAAGGAACACACCAGACAGGTCATGGATAAAGTTGTAAAAAAGTGTATAATAGGGGTTAGGGTATGAAAAATGTAGCCCAAACCTTGAATATCTCATAGAGCACTGTTCAATCCATCATTCAAAATTAGAAGCATGGCACAAATGAAAACCTAACAAACATAACTGCCTATTTTTTTTTTTAAAGTGCAAAATGTAGGCTTGAATATTTTTTTAAATAAGTAACATAATTATAGTGAACATATGTTTATGTCTTCTTGTTTCAATAGTAGTAAAGAAAAACGGTGTGTATTAAATATTCATAATCAAATGCTCTTAGGGCAAAACCTTTTATACACTGAAATGTCATTTGCCTTACCAATTTCAGCATGAAACTAAAGTATTGAGGAATAATTATAGGAAAAATGTTGTGCTGAACAGATAGCTATTCCCCATAGGAGTGTAAAGGCAGGAAGATATGGCAATTTTAAACAGATAATCACAAACTTTTAATACTGTGGTCCAGATCCTTAGAGATCCTGTAAGGAAGTCCAAAGAAAGTCTATGAGAAGTGACTGCTAATAGTTCCTTGGGAATTTAGTGAAAGAACGGGAAATCGCAAATGTTTCTGGCATTTAAAAAATAGTTATTTGACCTTTTTTCCTGGAATTCTTATTGACACTTTTAAAGGCTCTTGAGATATAATAAACAATATTGTTACATTATATGAAAAAGACTTTATTTAAACTGCCTGTAGGGTAAGCATGGGTCACAGCAATAGAGCATACAAGCCATTAAAGAAAGGACAAAATGACAAATAATATAGAAAAAAAGTGAATAAAATCTACAGCAAAAAAAAATCAAAGATGTAACGTCTCACTATAATATGTATTGCTGATGAATTAATTAGCTTTACGATGAGGACTGAATATGGAGGGGGAAGAAAAGCTGAAAATGCTGTATGTTCTATAGAAAATAGACATTCAATAGCAAATGTAAGTATTTAAGTGTAAGAATTGGCAGTGTGTTGGTTGCTATGGAGATTTTATCTTCTTTAGGGAAATATGAGTTCACATAAACCAGTATTATTTCTTGATTAGCTGCCTAATGAGGAAGGTTTGCTGTGAGCATTGATGATATGTCTCTAAAAGATATTACACAAGATAACTAACTGAGAGTCTACTTGTTAGTGAGTTTTTCAACAAGTGCAAAAATAAAAGAATATAATAATATATAAATAAAAATTGTGTGAATATTATATAATAGATAGATAGATAGATAGATAGATAGATAGATAGATAGATAGATAGATAGACACCATGTTTTCCAAAAATAGGCCCTCCCCCAAAAATAAGCCCTATCACGGTTTTTCAAGCTTTTTGGAGTAGGCTTGAAATATAAGCCCTACTCCAAAAATAAGCTCTAATGGAGTACTATATTGGACTGGCTCTGGAGATGGGGGGCGCAGAGGTGGTGGAGTGGGTACTGTGGTGGCTGCGGGCCAGCTCATTAGATTCATATAATATTCACTGCTTCACCCACTATCCAGCACCTCTCAGTGCTCAAAATGGTGCTAAGAGGAGGGCAGGGGGAAAATCGCATACTATGTGAACCTAAGTGTACTCACCTCCATCCCCATCCTAGATATGGCCCCTTGTCATGCTATATATGACCCCCTTCCTGGCACATAACCCCACAGTCATGCTATATGGCCCCCCATTGGTGCATACACAAAAATAAAAAATAGACATGTTAACTCACCCTACCTAACTGCTCCCTGCTCCCAACATCATCGTTTTCCTGTACTGTGCATACAATCATGTGACCTGCACAGAACAGTGACATCATCGCTGTGCTGGTCACATTATCCAATGCATGGGACACAGGAAGATGCTAGGAGCAAGAAGCAGCTACTGAGGTTTATTATTCTTTTGTGTGTGCCGGCAGGGGGGTCATCAAGCATGACTGGGGAGACATATAGCATGTTGGGGTCCATATAGCATGATTGTGTTTTCATGTGCCAGGATGCGGGGCCATTTGCCAGAATTGGGGCCATGTTGCAGTATGGGGACATATATAGCATGATGGGGGCCATATCTAGGATGGAGGGCAAAGTACCAGAATGGGGAGCTGTGTACCAGGATGGTGGGCTATGTGACAGGATGTGGAGCTATGTAACTGGATAAGGGGGTATGTTCAAGATAAGAGGCCCTTTCCCAGGATGTGGAGGCATGTGCTGAATGGGGGCCATGTGTCAGGATGGAGGGCTATGTACCAGGATGAGTGGGCATGTGTAAAACCCCACCCTCACTGGGAATTGTTCTGCTGGCCTGAATGGTTTGGTTGGACTGAATGTGGGTGGAGAGCAGAACTGCCCAGTCACTGACTTTAGGTCAAGTTTGAGTCCAGAACTGAACTTTAAAAATAGTCCAGCTAAACCACCAGAACCTGAACTTTCATGGGCCTTTTCATTTCTTTCCCTTATATAGCAACATTATTAGTAATATTGGTCTATTCTGGATTTTGTTTAGTAACATTATGGTGATTATACTTGTATAATGGTATTATTTGGAGAGTGTATGAATATTTAATGATTATGTGTATTCTGTAAATGCAATATATGCCCATAACCCATGGATGCAAAAAAAATGCCATTTCCTCCAAATAGCAAAAATCAGTCCAAGGCCGGTATTTATCTATTGGGATAGATGTTTGAATTATTCTACAGGCACTGATGTGTTTAGTAGTCTGGGTCGGACCATTAAAATTCTGACGATTTAATCATAAAATTGACCAGTCAGTGATATTTTTAGAATGGAAAACAAATATCTACTCATTAATGCTATTTTGTTAAAAATAAAAAGTAAAATAAAAGGAGTTTTCAGAAAAGCAACATTTAAAGGGTAACTGCTGTTTACATTTTTATTTAATATTAATGTAGAGCAAGTGATTTTAATGAACTTTCAAAAATACTTTATCAGAAAATTCTGCTTGAAGACCATTCATAATCCTTCCACAAAGTGTCCCCACTACACTGTGTATGAAGCAGACTCATGTTTATTCTCAGTCAGATCCATCTTCACACTGAATAGGGGCATGTAACCATATAAGGGAAAGGGGGCATGGCCTACACTGTGTGCGAGCTCTTGACTGCAGCTGGTCAGGAAACAATGTATCAGATTATCTCAGGTTACAGCACAGTTGCTAAGCAATGTCAGAATGTTAGGATCGGTGTAAACCCATCTCCTCTTGGCATAAGTGTCTCTGATCAGTCATCTGGCTCCTTTTCTGCTCAGTCAGGATCTCTGTTAACACTTTCTCTTCTGGCACATCACTATCACTGTCAGCCTGCTCTCAGAAGCTGTGGAAATACACACACATTGCACTTCTCCCTATCAGTTGATGTGCATGGCCACACAACCATAAAATGTAGTTTTTAAAAGAGCACAGAAACATGTTAGAAAATAAGTCTTATGGCACAAAAAACATTATCTTAGCTGCTATGTGTACTATTTTTTTTCAAGGAAATTACATTTATACTTTAAATTATTGGAAAAAATCACGAACATATTATTACGGTTAGATTGCCACCAGGGTGAACTTTTTACCTGATGGCTTCAGGACTTCAATGACTCTGTATAATAGTAGCGATAGAAGAAAACATACGGAGATACGGCCGTTCTATGTGAAAAGTGCAAAAAATAAAACTTGTCATGTAACTGCTAACTTGATGCCTAGGTGCTTTAGGATGTTTGTGCAGCAAGGTCATTCACTGCACTATATAAGATGGCGGTTACTGACAAAGGTACATGAGCATTGTGATACTGAGCCCCAGGAGCACGGACAATGGTCACACAAATCTATAAACAATGGAACACATTTATTATGTTAAAGGGACTAGTATTAGAGAAAAATGTCAGTAAAAAAAACTTGTCTTTCATAAATCGCAACTTGCATTATAAAGAGTGTTCAGTGAGGCCAAAAATGGGGTGAGGCCTGTTTTTAGCTAAAAGGGGGCATGGTCTAATGTGCTATACCATGCTCTAAAAAATGTACCTAAGGCTGAAGGCACACTGATCCCTCCAAAATGGCGCGTTTTTGAAGCGTGATATTGATGCGAGTTTGATGCATGTAGTAGTGCTAGTGTAGTGCTAGTGTGGTGCTAGTGTGGTACTAGTGTGGTGCTAGTGTGGTGCTAGTGGGGTGCTAGTGTGGTGCGATTGAGATTTTTTCATTCCTACTGTGATCCGAAAGACTAGCACCCTCTCCTGGTGTCAAGACTGCACTGATTTGCTGCCACTCATTTGTCAATCAATGGGGTCACTTGTGGGGGAGCTCCAATATTGAAGCACACATGGGCTCACCAAACCCGACATGGTGTCAGCTAACAATTTGAGCTGATTTTCATTCAAATTGTTAGCGGACACCATGTCGTGTTTGGAGAGCCCCTGTGTGCCTCAGCATTGGAGCTCCCCCACAAGTGACCCCATTTTGGAAACTAGACCCCTCAAGTGCATAATGAGCACTTTGAAGCCCAGGTGCTTCACAAATTGATCCGTAAAAATGAAAAAAATATTTTTCTTCCACAAAAATCTTATTTTTTTATTTTTACGGATCAAATTGTGAAGCACCTGGGGCTTCAAAGTGCTCATTATGCATCTAGATTTGTTCCTTGGGGGGTCTAGTTTCCAAAATGGGGTCACTTGCAGGGGAGCTCCAATGCTGAGGCACACAGGGGCTCTCCATACGCGACATGGTGTCCACTAACATATTTTTGGTCCAGCCAGGTACAACTAGACAGACAGGGGCTGGAATCCGCAGTATGGAGAGGCCCAAGCATTCTGGGCCCCCCATGCTGCGAATTGCAGCCCGCAGCCGCCCCAGAAAATGGCGCATTCATTGAAGCGCCATTTTCTGGCACTGTACCCATGCTCTTCCAGTTGCCCTGGTGCCGGTGGCAAACTTGGTAATAAAGGGGTTAATGCCAGCTTTTTATTGGCAGCTGGCACTAAGCCCGAGATTCATAATATTGGGCCAATGTTAGACCCGCCTTTAGGAATCTCTGGTAAGTAGTCAATAAATACACACAGAGAAAAATATTTTTATTTGGAAAAAAAACACAAACAAAATTCAGACTCCATCTTTATTAGAAATATCCGACGTAGTTCATAACGAAGGTCCCACGACGCTCGATCGCCCTCGACGTAGTCCACAACGAAGGTCCCACGATGCTCGATCGCCTCTGCTCCAGAGATTGCAGCAAGGGATCAAGTGTCCTCTTCCTACAGTCTCTGGGGTCAGAGTTATGGTGCACTGTATGGCAATGATCTGTCATAGAGTGCACCATGACTATGATCCCTGAGACTAGAAAGGACACTTGATCCCTTGTTGCATCCATCCATCCATCCATCCAATCATCAACCACGCATGTACACATCGATTCGTGCACACATCCATGCATGCAGTTACACATACGCACACATCCATCCATGCACACATCCACGCACGCATCCATGCACCCACACACCCACGCACCCACACACCCATGCACCCACGCACCCACACATCCACACACCCACACACCCACACACCCACACACCCACACATCCACGCACCCACACATCCACGCACCCACACATCCACACACCCACACATCCACGCACCCACGCATCCACACATCCATGCACCCACACATCCACACACCCACACATCCACGCACCCACACATCCACGCACCCACACATCCATGCACCCAAATATCCACGCACCCACACACCCACGCACCCACACACCTACGCAACCAAGTGTGCACACATCCATCCATTCACACCCATCCATGAACCCATCCATCCATCCATGAACCCACTCACTCATTCAGTCATTAACTCATTCATTCATTCATTTCATACGGTACTTACCTCTGGGCGGAGCAGCACTGGAGGAGGGGCATTCCAGCGAGGAGAGGAGGCAGAGCGGCGGCTACACCGGTGGGATCGAGGAGCGGTGAGATAAGACACGGGGATCGGAGGGTGAGGGGTGAATGTCAGGGTCAGGTGGGGGCCATCCAGGGGATGGGGAGGCCTGAGGAGGGGGAGACCTGAGGAGGGGGAGACCTGAGGAGGGGAAGGGCATCTGCCACCGCCGCTGCCAGCAGCACGGCGGGTGAACCCGAAAGCAGACTCGGCATCGGAGGTGCGGGCCATCCAGAGGAGGGGGAGGCCAGAGGAGGGGTAGGGCATCCGCCCCCGCCGCCAGCAGCGTGGTGGGTGAAGCCGCACACAGGTCCCGACATCGGGGGTGGGGGGCAGTGACAGGTGGGGGCCATCTGGAGAAGGGGGAGGCCTGAGGAGGGGGCGGGCATCCACCCCTGCCGCCAGCAGCGTGGTGGGTGAAGCCGCACACAGGTCTCGGCTGTCACAGAGATCACAGCCGGGTTCACAGCCTCAGTACCTGGCGGGGCCGGTCCGACAGGAGGCTCTGCGTAGCTTGAGGGCTCTGGCTCCCGGTGGTCTGCGGTGTGTGCCCTGCTTCTTCACGCACACTTTTTGAAATGTGTGTGCCGGAAGTGTGGTTTTTGACGCACGAGACTCGCAATATGTCTTTGCACGGTGCGTTGTTTTAGCGCACCCATTGTTTTCTATTTACAGCTGGTGCCTACAACTCGCATGCAGTCGCAGCATGCCGCGACTGAAACTCGCTTTGCGAGTTCAGTGCTTAAAATGCGCACCAATGTGCCCGACATGATAGAAAAACACTTGTCCTGGTGCAATGCGAGTTTATCTCGCATTGCACTCGTGCGAGGCACTGGGATGATGTCAGATGATGTGCCTTCAGCCAAAGTCACATATTACAGGCAAATGGCTACATTTTCTACAATGTCTCTAGGCTCATTTCACACACAATTATAAATAATGTTATTTTCATGCGATTTGATTCTTTATACTATCTCATAAATAAGTTTGACCTAACCCAAACAATAACTTTAAAGCATAAATGTATTTTTAATTCATTTACATTAGTGGATAAGATAATGCTGATCGCCTAGATTTAGTGTACTTGTTCTTGTCTCCCTCATCCTCATGTAAAGCACCATGGAACCCAATGGCACTATATAAATAAATAATAATAATAATAATAATAATAATAATAATGTATTACAGCTATAAATTGTCACCCATCAGTATTAATAATAGGTATAAAGAGCCCCTCTTACCCCATACATCTGCTCCGTCTTTAGAAACCCTCCGAACCTGGCAGTGACAAGTATAATCTCGGAGACACAATTTCCAGGTGTACAGATATTCAGTTTGTGTTAAATTTGTTAAAAATCTTACTCATGCTCATTGACATTAAGCAATAATTACACCAAGCCATTCCGAAATTCACTAAAACATGATAAACTGATTATCATAAAATGCTAAAGTCTCTATTTGGTGAAGCCTCTAGTCCTTAAGTAACATGATAAAAGTCATATATTATAATTAAATAGTCAATTTAATTAAACAAGTGAAACTTTCACCAGATTTTTGCCACCCAATCTGGAAGAGGAATATTGTAGCGATGAAGCCGCTGATTTAATCAATGTGTCATTACTAGGCTGCTTGCGTAGTTTTGAGAAAATCACTTTTATCATCAGTAGATTATCACTAATGGCCCCTTTACTCGCAGCTACAGGTAACAGGTTTTCCACAGGTAACTTACTGGCTGCAGTGAAATCATGGAGACATGGTTCTATCTTGTTGCTGTGTACAAATGGAACTATGTCTCCATGATTTCACTGCAGCCAGTAAGTTACCTGTGGAAAACCTGTTACCTGTAGCTGCGTGTAAAGGGGCCATAAAAGACTAGTAAACCTGCTGCCATGTTGTCCTCTATACTCATTAGCTCTGTATAACCCCATTCACACCACTGATTGGCAACTTTCTGCCTATGTACAGTGCACACAAAAAGCTGTCAATCGGTAATATGGGTGGGTTTATACAGAGCTCAGCAATCAGTAAACTGGTGACTGCAATAGGGAGAATTGCAGTTTTATCAAAACTGCAACCATCAAGCAACCCAGTAAGTGACACATCACTGGAATCAGGGTCTTAGCCCCTACATCATGCTATCCGGAGATAAGATAGTACTAACCTGGTGACAGATTCCCTTTGTTTTACTAATATAATAAAAGAAGGCGATAGGAGGAAGTAATAAAGTAAATAAAATATTCAGAATTTGAAGGTCAAGACCTTTAACTCAATGTGATGTTTCTCTATTACAAAATGATTTTTGTACTTTGAGTTGCCACATTTTCAAGCTGCGAGAGCCCACTTATGTGAGAAAATACTGTTGCCATGAAGGGGAATGCTAAGTTTGCAAAAATGTTTTGGTAGATAATATGTGTCATAGTAATGTTCACATTAATGAGTGGCCTGGAGGTTTACTATCACACTGCCTAAAGTGCCTTCCATTGGTATCTGACTGCTGCCATTGCTTCCCCATGTTAGTAATTCACAATTGGTTATCGACGTAAAGTAAGGATTATATATCCTTCTGGTCAAACAATATGTATATAACTTGTCCTGAGCTATACAGGAATGACATTGTTATGACACACGAGCGCCGTGACCAATCAGTGCTGACTTTCTTCTCTTAGCCTTCGAACAAAAGAGTACTCAACAGTAATTGAGAGCTGTGTCTGCCTCTCGCTCCCTGTTATCTGCACCTGTGTCCACTGGTTGGAAGAAGGAAGCATTGATTGGTTGTGGAGCTCGTGTGTTAATGCAATGTCACATGAGGCTCAAGAACCCTTTCAAATTTTCTTAATCAACAAGCAAGAAATCAATCAAGGAGCTAATCATGCTGTATGTGTCTATATGTGGCTATCCACTGGTTGGCATGTGAATGTCAGTGTGCCTAGGACTTTATGGTTAAGTATTGCATTTAGATTCAGAGAAATATAGCAATAAAATGTATTGTATTTGAACCCAAAAATGTATTTATAAAATGAGCAATAGTATTACAATTTAAAATTTCTGACTTCAGCAAGTTATATACCATTATAATACCATCCTCCTGAAGACAATTCAATTATATAAATAATAATATTTTAGGTAATATGAAAAATGTGGAATCATTTTAAAGGAAAAATGTGCTGACTAGCGTGAAAATCGCTTATTCTGTGTCATTGGGGCATACATCACCCTGGCCGAGTCACTGAGTCATCCTTCATCCTTCAAGCAAACCCATTCTCCATTGATTAATTGTTCCACAGTATTGACATCAGAAGAGATGTTTCTCAAATCCCTCTCATGGACTATGGGAGTCGGGGCTCTGAAATTTGTGTTGTGCGGTGAGTAAGGGTTTATACACTTCAGACTTACCTGGCTTAATGGGCAAGATCAAGATCAGGAGCGAAGTGGTCAGGACTCAAATACAGAATAGATCTTGATCATGCACTGTAAGATTAGTTAGGCTAAAGCTACATTCAGACTGTGCATTTTTTTTGCGTCAATTCTGCTGCATTTTTAGCTGCAAAACAGGAGCTGTCAAAAAAAACGCACCCAAAAATGGATCATCCATTTTCTGATGCGTTTTTGGATGATGCGGTTTTTTGAGCAAAGCAAATCAGATAAACGCAACACAAATTGACATGGAATTTTCCAAAAGTGAAAAAATGGTTCACTTTCAAAGTGCCCTGTCTAAATGGCAAACATCAAAGCTCATAGACTTTGCTGGGATGTCATTTGAGTGATCCGTTTTCTGCAGTGCGCTGCAAAAAATGCATAAAAAAACTGACCAAAAAATGCACAGTGTGACTGTAGCCTAAGATATATACAACTCAACTCTGCACATGACAGGGGTTCTGAGCTCCGACACTAAGCCCAGGGTCAAACTAGAGTTAGGATTCCGTTCAGGGGGGTCCGTTTAAAAAATAGAATCTGGCAGCATTAACGCACCAAAACCACTCTAGATTGATGTGTTAACACTGCCATTATAATCCTATGGGTAACGGACACCCGGGCCCTGTGAAACGCCGGCATGTAGCTTGAAACCTCGAGCTATTTCCAAGCGCATCACATCACGTGGACCCCTCCTTGAACGGAATCTTAATGCTAGTGGGACTCCGGCCTCAGAGAAGATGATTGGGATTTCAGAATCATCTGCTGTGATGTCCCCATACCGGAGCAATCAATCAAAATAAAATGGCCATACATACAAGGATGACTCAGTGTCTCTGCCATGATGTTTTACTACCTCAATGATTGGAAATAATGTTTGTTATCACACAAGTAGGCACCTTTTAATTTTATAATTATATCACAACAAATAATTACAGAACATAGGTAGACACAGCATTATTATCAATAATGGTGGAACATGGGACAGATTAATATGCAATTTTCTAATGTCAGTTTTCCTTTAATTATAAGGTAAAAAAAATGTTTGTGCTATGTTAGCCAGTAGATTGAAAAGTATTAAAATCTGAGAGTCCTCAGAGGCTGACAACTTAGAGTCTCGAAGAAAGCTTGCTATTTATTACCATTTTTCAGTTAGCCCTTAAAGGGAACCCCTCCAAATCACCCCCAACCCTATTAATACCTGTCCCTGCACCCTAACATATCAGTATTAGTGCTCCTTTTCTATTAAAAAAAAAGTGCTCTGTAGCATTGGAATAATCAACAATATACACTTACAAATCTTATTCAGGGACAAGACTTCTTGTCCCTGAATAAGTCTCACAGGGCGTCCCCTGTGAGACTCTAAGCTCTCCCTTGGTGCTCATTTTCACGCCCCGAATGATCCACCTTCTCTCTGTCTGTGCTGCTGTGATGTGGAGCTGAAGGCAGGATTAATGATTTGCATTCTGTGAGTGATAGAGAGGGGGGGAGGGCAATGCCTGCACAAGCAGAGCAAACAGACAGAGAGAGGGAGGATCCTGAAGCCTGCAAAACAACACGCCCTAAGGGTTAAAGAATATAGCACCTGCTAATTATAATCACTAATGAGTGAGTATTAAATGTTTTTATGCACTTTCACAGGATGCTTTTAGGAGACAAAAGGAGTGTGAGATTAGTGATAGGATGCTGCAGCGACATGTTTTGGTAGTTTAGGAGGCATTCTGGAGGTGACAGGATCCCTTTAACCTTCGTCCGGCTGAGTAGGTACAATTGTAACTATTCCGTTTTAAAATTGCAATATCTTTTTTTTTCGAAAAGCCGTAGAGGGCTGAAATTTCATGACATCTCTGCAGTTTTGGTCCAGAATATATTGGCCAAATTTCAATAAAATATCTCCACCCCCTTCCGAGATAAGGGGTCGAGATATTTAATATAAAATTATGCAGCCTGACAAAGGTTAAAAGATATCAACCACTGAGGACTACCAGATTCTAATACCTTTAAATCATGTTACACTCTAGCCATAAATTGGATTAGATAAGCAATTTTGTTAGGGTATGTGCCCACAATTAGTGTTTGCAGCGGTTTGGAGGCAGCATGCTATTGCTCTGTCCAAACCCATGAGTTGGGATTTAGAGACATCCCATGCCCACTGTTTTCTACCCAAGCCGCAAGCATGTCAATTTATTGATGCATAGTCAGCTGTGATCTCATCGGGTTAATGCAGCATGTCAGCTACAGTGCTCAAAACACTGACCGCGGACATCGGCGGTTGCATTCAATCACAGCCATTAGATTTACTACAATTTACCAGCTACACAATGGGTCCTGGAACAGTAAAATATGAACTCCAGTGGAAACAGGAATATATATGTAACCTGACATTTGTAATCATTCAATGCTTGACTGTTTCTGGAAAGTACAATACATGGCATATGGAGCGAAAGACTCTTCTATGGCTTAATAACTAGGTGTCAACAAAGTGTTCATTCTAAGCACTTTAAAAAGAGTCGCAAAGCTATAGCTTCAGCAGAGGTAATACTGTAAGTGAAAAGTCAGCAGTTCAGATGTGTTTACTCCCGAAGGTCTGAGGTACACAAGTGGTCTTAAACACTCCCTGGAAAATATTGATCAATACCATTTTCTCATTGTTCACCATCAAAATGAATCGCTGAACAAAAATTAGTATTGTGTCAGTTGTATCTGTCTTGTGAAATGTTAGTTTTTAAATTCAATAATGCATCATTACGTATTATATCCTTCCCAGTTATTTTGCTTTTTATCCTCCGGCTCCTCTCTCTAATATTCTTCTGTACAATAAAAGAGAGATAAAAGTACTATGGATTAAAAGTACTGTATGCTATTAGAGTGAACCACCTATGGATGGTTTATAAAGCTTTAGCTGTAGAGAGAGATGAAGTACCTATCATTTACTAGCACATAATTATCTGTATTACAGCTTTTTTGAGTCTCAGAAGGTATTTATTTCAATCAACCAAGCAATACAATATCATATTTCTCTAGACAAGGTCTAGATCAATATATTCAAGTCTTACATCTTCCCTACCTTTGGATTTTTGCTTGTTTAGTTTTGCAGACCTACATTATTTATTCCAAGATAAACCAACTGATGTTGTTGGCTGACACTATTATTGGAAATAGAGGTGCAAATTGCCTCTTCAGAGAGGATGTAAACTATAGTGTCATCAACTGGAAACTGCTATCCTAAAAGTCAATATCAACCCTTTAATGAGCCTTTCCATATGATTTACAGTAGGATAAAAGTCAAACCAGCATGAGACCTGATTTGGTCGTATGAGAAGCATCTAACATCTTATGCTTTGCACTGTTGGGGGGCAAAACTCCAAAACTCTGTGTCTGCAAACTGAAATTCTGGTTTGGCTTTTATCATTAAGCCCCCGTCACACATAGCAAGAACACTAGCGAGATCGCTGTTTCGTCACAGGTTTTGTGACGTAACAGCGACCTCACCAGTGATCTTGCTTTGTTTGACACATAGCAACGACCGTGCACCCACTGTGAGATCGCCGATTGTGTCGAAATGGCCTGGACCACTTTTTGCTAATCGGGCTCCTGCTGGGAAGCATGCATCGGTGTGTTTGACGCCTTAACAACGACCTCGTTGGCAACTCAGAACTCAGCCACGTATGTCTGAGTCGTCAGACTAGCTGCTGTGTGACAGGGTCCCAACGACTGCCGAGGTCATTATACAAGTCGCTGTGTCATTGCTGCATTGTTGAGTAGATCTGACTGTTTGACATCTCACCAGCGACCGCGTAGCGATGTTCCTGCGATCCTTACCAGGTCGTATCATTGTCTGGATCGCTGGAACATCGCCAAGTGTGATGGGACCCTAAGTCATATAGCAAAGCTTTTTAAATTGTCAATATTGACTATTTGGATTGATACTTCCAATAGATGGCACTAGAGTTCAAGTACTTTGCATATTTTATTTACCAGATTAACATTGCATGGTTTACAAGGCTCCTTACATTTGTTTGTCAGGTATCTCACTCTTTATAAAGGTAAAGGTTAGACATTAGAATCGTGGAAATTGAGGGGTAATTATGTATATTCATTGAAGAAATAACATTTATTATAATGATCCCCTGCAATTCTCAATCAAATATTTCCTAGATCTAATACCAGCTTTTGTCAGACTAGCATATGGTAAGTGTTGCATGAGCATTGGATGTGATATGCTAATGATACTTTGCTCAGGCTCTGTTGCAAGTATGAGCCGAATGTCATAAAACTGTTATTCAATCCTGCGATTAGATCACAGGTTCGGGGAAGATGGAGAGATTAATCCTCATTCCGGATCTGGATGCATTATTGCATCCGGTTTTGGAATGAGGATTTTTGCAATATTAAAAACCGCATCCGATACCGTACGTTGCGGTAACGGATCCGGTTCCCCTAGGCGCGCCCATGTTAAAAAAACTGGATCCGGTTTTTCATCCGTTCCGAAAAATGCAGCCTGCATGATTTTTACTGCAGGCTGCAAAGTCGGATCCAGTTGCAATTTGGGCAATCCAGTTTTTCTATTACAGCCTGTGCATCCGGATCCGGTTTTGAGCATTTTTAATGCTCAAAACTGGATTCGGATGTATAAAAATACTGCAAATGTGACCCTAGCTTAACTCAAATTTGAGGGCATGAAGAAAAAAGAATTAAATGCAATTGCTGGCTGTCGGTTTTCTGGTTGTAGATGATAGGCATTTGTGTTCTATGGATGATAAGTGTATGAAGTGCGTGCGCATTGCTCTTGCCATCAGAAAAAGCACATTCTCACCACAGTTCAATACAGCACATTCTACCTAAACAGAGCTGCTGGCCAGAATGAACACTTTTAGATTCAATTTGTGATTTTAAAAGATGTCCAGCACCATTTCCAACACTGCTGGAGCATCAGACTAATGTCTGTTAGCACAATTGCATGGGCATCCCCATAATGCATCACATCTAAGTTTATAAAGGGGACTTTTATACCTTGCCGCAGGAGAGGGAAGCTGAGGACCCTCAAAAGCAGCTATCATCTCAACTATCATCCCTATCCTGCAACATCTATAGCATCCATCATAGACTTTAACTATCACTGCCCCGGGGAACCAAGCTCTACCTGTGGAGAGCCGTTCCATCTCCGGCTGCCAAACATCATCTCCGGAGGTTCTGCAGCAGCGGTGGTCACCCTGACCACAACCCGTGGGTGGCGTCACAACAAACTTCCCTGTAAATATTCAACCCATTACTTGCAGAACCCGGGACACGGTACGGACCAAGACTGCCGTGATATCCCCAGCAGTACCCCGATCCGGTACCGAGTACCCCGTCCCAGTGGGCTCCACACTAATGTGCCACAAACAGGAAGTTGATATCACCAACCATTCTCATTTTATTATGGTGCATTCATATAAATGGCCCATCCTGTATATACGCAATTGCATTGTCATTTCCAGTGTAGAAGTCATTATTGTCACCAGTTGCTGAATTATTTGATGCTCCACACTCACATGCAGGAGAGTCAGATTTCTCCCACTTATACATAAGATCTGCACAGACAACACAGTTTGTTCAGATTCAATTTAGGGTGACCAGGTTTCCTTGGTGGATTAAAGCCTGATGGTGGTTTTTGTGAGGAAACGTTTGAAGCTCATCGTCTACTGTACTGATCCCAAGTTCTCGCCATTTGTCTTCTAAATTAAAATCATGTTTATACAGGTTAATTGCAGTTCAGATGGCAAAATGTATATATATGAAAGTATACCCAGATCCAAATATAATTATCTATTTTCTGTTCCAGTTAGATGCATTTGATGCACCCCAGGGCTGTGGGGTACTCGGAACCAGGCTGCGGTGTTTCTGGGGAGTCACAGGGTTTGAGACCCGGCTTTCATGCCCCTGGGTTCAGTGTAAAAGGGAGTTCTTGGCTAGTATAGGGAAAGTTATTTGTGACGCCATCCGTGGTTTGAGGTTATGAGTGGCCACCACTGCTGCAGAACCTCTGGGGATGGTGTATGGGCAGCTGGGATGCAGTGGCTCCCCGTGGGTGGAGTGGATCCCCATGGCAGTGGATGTTAAAGGGGTGTAGGGTGCAGGATGGAGGGAGCAAAGTAACTGATAGACTCACGGTTTGTTGGTTCTTCAAGTCCTTTACTAGTGATGCTGGCACAAGGACAGATGATATCAATGGAATTCGGCAACTTGGGAGCAACTCAGGGTACTGAACTAACTAACTCCGCCCCAGACCAGAATTTATAGGGGAGCTCACCCTGAACCCAAGTTTAGGTCTCCCCCTTCAGGCCTGGAGGCAGAAAAGTGTTGTGTGCTTTGGGTTCTGCCTGGTGTTGATACTCTCTGTTGCTCTCAGGTATGACACTACCCTGCGGGGGAGATGATGAAATTGTGGTAGCCGGACTCAGGGGTACCATACATTTAACTACTGTAGAAAATTAATGATCTTAATGGTAATCAGATTTTCCTTCTTGTGGCCAATGATTTGCTACAGCATATTCATGTTTGGGCCAGGCAGGTAAAACAGTGTTAGTCATCTTTCTTTTCATCAAGAATAAAAAAAAATTGGAAGAGTTAAAAGTTAACAACCTTTATTTTCTTATTTTGGGTATTTTTGACCTTTTGTCTATTCTTAGGCTTGGACAACCCTTAAATATGGTGTAAAATGATAGACCAGCCTCATCTCCACACAATGAAACTTCCTATAAAAAAGATAAATTATGCCTTTCCAATGTTTAAAATGTATAGACGCAAAAAGATCTTTTATATCACCAGACTATGGAGGAGCTATGTTACCAAAATTACCAAAGTAAAAGGTTAGCCTTATTTATCAAAGCCACCTAGAGATCCGTAGTTCAGGAGAATAGCTAAATTTTCTTTAAACATATCCATTCATAAAAGTTGATGCTAGAAGTAGTTCATATTGATTTCAATGGTTTAAAATGTTAAATATCACTTACCATTGCTCTGGTGTCTCTACAGTAATATATCTGTCATCTGCGGCACACAATGCAGAGACATTTCACTGCTGCACAAAATGAATTTTCCCAAGGGATTAAGTCAAAGCATAAAGAGCAAAGATGTCTTATTTCAGATACACCCCATCCGTAATACAAAACTTTAGAAAAGTGAAAACTCCAAGTCATAAAATCCAATCAGGTTGCTGAACAGAGCTGTAACTGCAATTTTTTCAAGCAATTACAAATCTCCAGAGTAAGACATTGCTCTATGTCATTATATGACTGACAGCAGTTAACATATGTTAGAAACTTCATTGTTATCCATAGTGATAACCATCATGTCACTAATGTAATTACCTATGTAGGTGTAGCAGTCTACGCATCAGTACCAACCATTGTGATATATCATCTTTCTTACTTTTTCTTTCTAAATAAGCTATCATAGTATAGAAATATATAGAATGTTTGATGAACACGTTTCACTGAGTTGAAGTGATAAAACAAACTACATATTTGCCCATTTCAGATCTTCCCCATACACACTTGTTTCTTAAAGGAATCTGTCAGTAAAATCAATCATCCTAAGTCTTCTATATGGGCATGTAGGTCTTAGGAAGTTGAATAAAATTATACTTGAATATCTGCGATTTGATGTCTTAATATAGAGAAATGCACATTTTTCTTGTATGTAAATGAGCTGTTCCAGGCTATGGACTGGATATTGATTTACATGAGAATCTTCCTCTAGAGCCTATTTTACATAAGAGGGCATTGCCATTACTAGTGTGAGATATGTAACTAAAACAGAACAGTAGAACTGAATTCTGCCCTCTTACAAACACGTTAGTAGCTGCAGCTCTTACAGCTCTGTTGTCTTATAACAATGTTTCAACCCCTTATGCCTGCAATATGGAAGATGAGAGGACCCTGCAGATGGGTCAGTTATAATCATACACAACACTGCAGCGAGATCAGGAGAGCAGAGAGCGGCCATCACATATCACATTGGAGGCAGATTCACATCAGTGTCCAGCCCATAGCCTAAAACAGCTCATTCACACTTGAGAAAAACATGAATTTCTCTACAATAAGACATTGCATTGGGGATACTTAGGTTTAATTATATTTATCTTCCTATGACCTGCATGTCCATGTAGACAGCTTTACCTAAGACTGTTCAGGACAAGCTGTGATAAAAAAAAATGTGATTTTGTTTTCTACTGAGTAGTTGAAGCCCCAGTTTTTGTATGCCCACTATGATCTAGAGATATTCTGTAATCTACAATAGCTCCTAAGTGACAGATGTTTTCAGAGCTAAAAAGTATCCATAAAGAGCTTTATGTATTAAATTACATAATATGAAATTAGACAAGGTACACTCTTTACCCTTTGGCCTGCTGGTATTTTCCAGTCCGCTCCAAGACAGTGTTTATGTCATCAATGTTTGTGAAGGGAGCTGGCTGACAGCTTATTCTACTAACTAGGCCAGACCCATTCTCAGTCTATGCATCAGTTGTAACAGAAAAGGGTACTGGCTTAGCTTTTTATATAAGGAGTCAGACAACCATCTTCACCCTTGTTCAGTAATGTGCCTACACAAGAAACATTGTCCTATGTCCAGAGTCTAAGGATTGAGGAGACCCTTGAGGATGGGGGCACCTGGGATTATTAACTATATTAGTAAATGAGATAACTTACAAGAGCTGATTAACATATACATTTTATGTACTGTATATATATTGCATTACAACACTGATTTATTAGTCTAAGGAAACATATTGGTTACTAAGCTAAAAAATAATGCAAGAAAATGCATCCTTGAATTAATCTTCCTTGTATTATTTGGGCGCGTGTCTGTACTGACCTACCACTGTATGCGAGATTAATAGAGCAAGAGGAAGAAGCTTAGGATGTAGTTACATTTGCATGTTGCTGCAGGCTCATAAAAAATATAAAAGGTCCCCTGTGGTTGAGCAGTCAGCTATTTACAATGTGTTTTTTTTTTCTTCCTTAATACACATTTCATTTTCCTTTGCTGGTTTTCGTCTTTTTTTTCCCTTCATGTTTTTAATGTTGCAGTGAAATTTATGGGAAGCAGAAAACAAGGTTTGATCATGCAAACTATAGCAGCTGTAGGGAGAGATGTGTAAATCTACTCTTCAGAAGTCAGAATGAATGGATGCAACTGGATGGCTTCAAACTTATCCCTGGTTAAAGGCTGGTTCATTACAAGAGAATAGTCAATTTGAGCCCTCGGGTGGGGTCTCTGAGGACTGATATTTGTCTGAGCATGAGTCCAAATATCCCAGCAGGTGAAAAATGATTAACCAAGAGAATTAGAACTCATAGACGCAAGTGGGAGTAAAGAAAATAAATGAATATGACAAAATAAATACAACACAGGTGTTTTATTCCCTTTCTGGAGTAAGTACCGTATATACTCGAGTATAAGCCGAGTTTTTCAGCACAAAAATTGTGCTGAAAAGTGCCCCCCTCGACTTATACTCTAGTCACAGTGTGAAAATCAGTGGGGGGGCGGTGATCGGGGGCTGGAGGAGGCGGGGGGAGGCTGCAGTAGGAGCGGCCGGTCACGTGCCCCTGCTCATTAGTGCAATGCAATATGCACTGCATTCCCCTGTCCATCAGCGGTAGGGGGAGCAGTGCATATTACATTGCACTATGTAGCTCTTCCCCCATCAGTGGTATACAGGCCTCCCTTGCTGCCGCACACCTGTAAAATAATAGATCATTCATACTTATCCCTGTCGCTCTGTCACCGCTCTGTCACCGCGCATCCTCTGGTCTTCTTCCTGCTTGTACCCGGCATCATGTGACTGGCGCAGAAGCAATGACATCATCGCTGCTGCGCCCGCCACAGGAATAGAAGCCGGGTACAAGCAGGAAGAGGATTGGAGGACGTGCAGTGACAGAGCGGTGACAGAGCGACAGGGATAAGTATGAATGATCTATTATTTTACAGGTGTGCGGCAGCAAGGGAGGCCTGTATACCACTGATGGAGGTGCCTGTATATACCACTGAGGGGGGCCTGTATATACCACTGATGGGGGGCCTGTATATACCACTGAGGGGGGTCTGCATATACCACTGATGGGGGGCTGTATATACCACTGAGGGGGGCTGTATATACCACTGAGGGGGGCCTGTGTATACCACTGATGGGGGGCCTGTATATACCACTGATGAGGGCCTGTATATACCACTGACGGGGGGCCTGTATATACCACTGAGGGGGGCCTGTATATACCACTGAGGGGGGCCTGTATATACCACTGAGGGGGGCCTGTATATACCACTGAGTGGGGCGGGGCTTTACATACCACTGAGGGGGACCTGTATATACCACTGATGGGGGCTGTATACACCACTGATGGGGCTGTACCCTCTGATGGGGGGCTGTATATACCCCTGAGGGAGGCCTGTATATACCACTGAGAGGGAGGCTGTATATACTACTGAGAGGAGGCCTGTATATACCACTGATGGGGGGCTGTATATACCACTGATGGGGGCTGTAACCTCTGATGGGGGGGCTGTATATACCACTGATGGGGGCGTGTATATATCACTGATGGGGGGCCTGTATATACCACTGAGGGGGGCGTGTATATATCACTGATGGGGGGCCTGTATATACCACTGAGGGGGGCCTGCATATACCACTGATGGGGGGCTGTATTCCACTGATGGGGGCTGTAACCTCTCATGGGGGGGGAATTGTATACCAGTGATGGAGGGCCTATATACCAGTGATGGGAGATTATATACCAGTAATGGGGGGCCATTTATCATGATGAGAGGGGCTGTATACCATGATGCGAGTCTGCTTCATTTTTCCCCTAGGCTTATACTCGAGTCAATAAGTTTCCCTAGTTTTGGAGGGTAAAATTAGGGGCCTTGGCTTATACTCGGGTCGGCTTATACTCGAGTATATACAGTAATCCTGAAGGAGTTGGAAAAGCCTATAAACATTAATACATTAAATAATCATGAATATAATGCAGGTTTTGAAAGTGTTAAACTTGGCTAGAGAGCAATTTCGTCCCTTAGACATTTTGCTCTGCCAAAGATCACCTTATGCCAATTACATTTCAACTAAATCTAAGTGAATATGGCTGCACCAATCACGATCTAAACATTTTTGCAACTTGATTGTCATAATCACACCAAATTTGTTACATCTTTAGGTGCTAAATGTGTATCAATTTGAATATTTTATACTAAAATAAAATCACTTATAATTACCTCAACTCCCTGAACTTGCTCTTAAGAGGCTCACGTAAGGTTGTTAAGTCAAGAAAGACCCGTGTTCAATCACCGCTGACTACACTCTCCTTGCCTTCAGACATATAAGTAATCAACAGGAAGTGAAATCTTTGGCTAACCCTTGGTGTTGGCATTGCTGTAATGGCAATGAAGATAAGGAACGGGAACGATGGAATGCCGGTCTAAACGCTAATTACTCTAGGACTCCTGCTTCGGTGTGACAGCTTGGCAACCGCCTGTTATAATGAATAAAAAGTTGTGGAAACACCAATACATATCATTATCTTCTCCATATCCTTTAATTAATTACAAAAAATTAAAAACATCCTAGCGCTCACAGAGGAGCAGCTAGACACGTTTTGACAAACGTCTTAGTCATTAGCGCTAATGACTAAGATGTTTGTCGAAACGCGTCTAGCTGCTCCTGGGTGAGAGCTATGATGTTTTTAATTTTTTGTAATTAATAAAAGGATTTGGTGAAGATAATGATATACATTGGTGTTTTCACAACTTTTTCTTCATTGCTGTAACGGCACTAGCAGTCGAGGTGACTATAATCTTTTTATGGGGGCAGATATTGAGAATGACAAGGGATTGGCCAAGTAGTGGAAAACCCTCTTAATTCTTATATAGAGGTTTTGAATATAGTTTGTAGTGCAGATAGATCAAACTTTTAACCATTAAAAATAAAAAAATCTAAAAAATACACATACTGTATTTGGTATCACTGTGTTCAGAAATGTCTGATCTATCAAAATGCAAAAAAGATAAATCTTATCGGTGACCTACGTAATGAAAATTTTTTTTTTTTTAAAAAGTTTAAATGCCAAAATGACATTTTTTGGTCACCAAAGCATTGCAAAAAAATGTAATAACACATGGCAAAACATCTCTTTACCCAAAAATGGTATAATTTAAAACATCAGCTTAAGACACAAAAAATAAGCCATCACACAGCCCCAGATCCCAAAAAATGAGAACGCTACGGGTCTCGGAAAATTTCTACCAAGAAAATTTTTCACCAATTACATACAAGTAAAAGTATAAATGTTTGCTTTCTACAAACTTATATTAACCAGGGAAATCATACGGCCAGGACATTTTTACCACATAATGAACATTCCTGAAAAAATAGTGATATTGCACTATTTTTGCAATTTTAGCGCACTTGAATTTTTGTTTTCCATTTTCCAATACACTATACAGTAAAATGAATTACCGTATATACTCAAGTATCAGCCGACCCGAGTATAAGCCGAGGCCCCTAATTTTACCCCAAAAACTGGGGAAACCTATTGACTCAAGTATAAGCCTAGGGTGGGACATGAAGCAGACTGCCATCCTGGTATATAGCTCCTCCATCACTGGTACATAGCCCTCATCACTGGTATATAGCTCACATCACTGGTATATAGCCCGATTACTGTATACAGCGCCTTCATCACTGGTTTATAGTCTCCATCACTGGTATATAGCCCCATCACTGTATATATCACCCCCATCACTGGTTTATAGCCTCATTACTGTATACAGCGCCCCATTTTTGGTATATAGCCCCATTACTGGTACATTGACCCCCATCTTTGCACACACACCCGTCCCTGGTGCATAGCCCTCCATCATTGTACATACTCCCCATCATTGTATATACCCCAAATAATTGCACACATCCCCATCACTTATACATAGACCCCCAGCCTTGGTATAGAGCGCTCCATCATTGCACATACCCTCCCATCATGGCACTCCCCCCATCACTGCACACACCCCATCATTGCACACCACCCCAACCCCATCACTTGTATATAGTCCCCCCATCCCTGGTATTTAGTGCCCCCATAATTGCACCTCCCCACCCCATCACATGCACATAGTCCCCCCATCCCTGGTATGCAGTACCCCCATCATTGCAGACATTCCCACCATTACTAGTATATAGCCCCCCCCCCCCCCGATATACAATGCCTCACTATGAAATAATAATAAACTGATCTCACCCTCCGGCGATTCTCTTCAGGGTCTGTGCATTTTCTCCCAGTCTTCCTGCTTGTAATCATGTCACCGCGGCGCCGGTCACATGACTTTAGAAGCAGGTAGTCAGAGGGAGGGCTCACAGACCCTGAAGAGAATTGCCGGAGGGTGAGATCAGTTTATTATTATTTCATAGTGAGCGGCAGCATGGGGGACAAATACAATGTATAATGATGACGCACTGTATATCGGGGGGGGGCGCTATATACTAGTAATGGTGGGAATGTCTGCAATGATGGGGGTACTGCATACCAGGGATGGGGGGGACTATATACATGACCTCCCGCTCCTACTGCAGCATCCCCTGCCTCCTCCTGCCTCCTCCAGCTCCTGATCACCGGCCCCACACTGACACTGACTCGAGTATAAGCCGAGGGGGCACTTTTCAGCACAATTTTTGTGCTGAAAAACTTGGCTTATACTCGAGTATATACGGTATGTTATTCAAAAGTACAACTTGTTCCACAAAATATCTTGCTCTCATAAAGATCTATTGACAGAAAAATAAAAAAAAGTTACGGCTCTTTGAAGAATAGGATGAAAAAAAACAGAAACAAAAAATGGAAAATCATCTGGGCAAAAAGGGGTTAAAATAATTTAAAATCATTTCGATTTTGTCAACCTCTTGATTTCTTTATGAGTCTTTACCAAAAGTTTATGTCAAAACTAGAAAAAAAGTCTGAATACAGATACTGTATTTTTCAGATTACAAATTTGGCGTCATTTCCAATCGAATTTAGTTTCTGTTTATATCAATATTCCTAATATCATGGTCATGTGGTCCTGAAAATTGAGAGTATAGGTAATCAAATATATTCAAGTGGAATTGAATACTACTCATGTTTTACAAGAAATCCTAATTTGCCAAAATCCATGTTTTTGGCAATTTACTTCTCCGCAGATTTATAAAAACTGGTTGCCAATGGTTGCTTTTTTAAATGTGAGGGACCAATAAAAGTAAAAAAAAATCCTAATACATCAAAGCTCACCTCTCTAATTTATCCATTCATCACCTGTCTGGTCCTTGATGCATCTTCTTAGCAACCATGCTCATAATGAAATCCCTGAGCCCCCCATGCTAAACTGCAACTTCTGGCTATAATGAAGCCCGGGGTAATGGTTCTGCACATGATGTTATGTCCATTTACATTCGCATGCAGAACCCTTCCGATCCTCACCAGAGCTAAATATCATGAAAGGCTTATGATTCCACTACAGGTGGCGGCGTTGTGAAATTCATGCGGTGAAAATTGGTAGGGCAGGAAAAATGAGTGGTGAGTTGACTTTAAAGATTTTTATTATTTTTACATCTTATGGTTATTATGCTCTTATAAGAAAAATGGGAGGATATTTTAAAATTCAACTTCACCAACTTCTCCTAATTTCCCCACCAAATTTTATTTGTGGCAAAACTTTATAATTTCTTAGAAAATAAACAATGGGGAGATGAAAGAGACAGAGTGAGAGAACCATGATTACCATTATATCTTAACTCTTTAGGAGAGAGAGTATATCACTGATTATCAGAGCTTACACTCTACAGGAGAGAGCGAGACAGAGAGAGAGAAAGAGAAAGGGGAAGACGGAACCTTGATTACTATAAGAGCTTAAACTCTACCAGAGAGAGAGAAAGAGAGCTTGAAAGAAGGAGGGAGAGTGAACCTTGACTGCTATAGGAGCTTAATCTCTACCAGACAGAGAGTGAAGGGAAGAGGAGAGAACCTTGATTACTATAAGAGCTTAAATTCTACCAGAGAGTAAGAAAAAGAGAGAGAGAGTGAAAGAAAGAGGGGGGGAGAACTTTGATTACTATCAGAGCTCACCCTCTACAGAGGAGAGAAAAAGAGAGAGAGTGAATGAGAGAGAGGGAGAGAGAACCTTGATTACTATAAGAGCTTACACTCTACCAGAGAGAGATAGAAAGAGAGAGAGAAAGCAATAGAGGGAGGGGAACCTTGATTATTATAAGAGCTTACACTCTACCAGAGAGAGAGAGAAAGAGAAAGCGAAAGATAACATTGATTACTATAAGAGCTTACACTCTGAGGAAAAGAGAAAGAGAGAGCGAGAGAGGAGAATCTTCTTTACCTTAATTAAAACGTATTGTTTGCTACTCCCAATTTTGTTTTAAGCATTCTGTCTAAAGCAGGATGTTTTGCTAGTACTCCAACCCCTAAATATATGGTCTCCAAGTTACCTGACTCTACATCTCCCACTCAATCTCAAGCAACTACTTAGTTTCAGCTGTTAAAAATCGTCTGTTGATTACATGTTATTAGTAAGGTTTTTGAATGTCATTAGGTAAAAAATGTTTGTACCATGTTAACCAGTGGATAGAAAAGTATTAAAATCTAAAAGTTCTCAGTGGTTGATACGTTTTAATAGCTAACTGAAAAGATGGTAAACATAGCAAGCTTTCGAGACAACTCAGTTCTCTTCAGGCTCATAGTTACACAAATTCTGTAAACACACACACTGTATATGAACATATATGTTTCATATACATATGAAAATCGGACAGCATCGAATCCGAATTAGCCCCCATGTTTTCCAATGGGGATCAGATTTGCACTTAATGGCATCTGATTTGCCTCCGATCCGATTCTGTCCGATTTTTTTCAGGAGCCAAAATCGTAGACTGCTGCGATTTTGGTATCCGATTCAAAAATCGGATCGCATCGGATCCAATTAAAATAATATGGGAGTCTATGGGGATCGGATCGGATAGAAAATAAGATCCGATATCGGATCCGATTTTCTGTATTGAGCATGCTCAATATCCTAGACCACTCACAAAACCTCCCATAGCCCTCCCCCAGCAATTTAAATCGGATCAGATGAAAAATCGGATCGGATGGCATTCGATTTTGAGCATCCGATGCTGTCCGATTTTCATCGGACAGCATCAGATTTAACAAAATCGCAATGTGAAACCAGCCTAAGGCAGTAAATAAGACAGGTGACATGAAGCAGAACATAGAATGATCAGTGTTGTGAGGGGGGAAAAAAGAGGATACTCAACTCTGATCATTCTATGTTCTGCTTCATCTCATCTGTCTTATTTACTGCATTATCCAGGCTTCCATATCAGAATTTATGTCTTCAAAGCGTGATGAAGAGGCCTTAGGGTGCCGCCACACGCTTCAATTTTATGAACGATATTGTTAGCGATCACGTGCACGCGCGATCGCTAACAATATCGTTCACATCGCTGGTGATCTGTCACACAGGCAGACTCACCAGCGATGTGGACCAGCGCGATCGCTGGTAACCATGGTAACATCGGGCTGCTAGGCGCCGTGCGGCGCTTAGTAACCCGACGTTTACCATAGATACCATCTCCCAGCATAGGCTCTGCCGCTGGGAGATCGTTCATCGTGGTGTCATACACCACAATGATGCAGATTGATCAAGCGACTATCGCTTGATTTGAGCTCCGGCTCACAAATCTGCAATCACACAATCAAGCGATTTTACATTGTAAAATCACTTGATTACACGCAGCGATGCACAAACGATATCGCTTAAGCGATCAAAAAAGCAGATCGCTTAAGCGATATCGTTCAAGAAATTGAAGCGTGTGACATGGCCATTAGAGTCTTGACAGCTTGCAGTTGAAATTTATTAGTGATTCACAAAGATAGATAACATTGAATTATAAAATGTATTAAAAACATATTTTTATTTGTTTTTAAATCAAGGTTTGCCTTCAAAGAGTGCATAAGAAAAAATGCAATGAATTACATAGCTCTAGACATTTTTGAAGGTCCATAATATCTAAAACAGCCCATATTGCATTGGTTTAAAGGTATGAATATTGTCAAATGATCCTGACCAACAGCAAAGATATACATAATACACATACTTGATTATGACCATATCCAATGAAGAACTTATTCTAAATAGGAATTGCTCATCAATATACAGTATTTAGTCACTGCAAAGTAGTAAATGTAGACATAATATAGAGTTCAAATTCTGCAATGTATTTCTAAAATAAATTAAATACTGTACCAAAAATGAGCTAGTTATATTGGATCACATACCCACAGGCTCAGTTTCGTATCACAAAGCACAGTGCAGTTCTTTTTAATACAGGGCGATGTTTCCAACTTCAGTATTCCCCAACAGGCTAGGTTTTCAGGACAACTAAACTATCTGCAAATGATCTCAATTTAAAAGCAATTAGGAGTGATTACATACGTGATTACATGCAAATTGAACTCATGCTAAAAACCTGGTCTATTAGAAGGTTTGGAGAACTCTGGTTGGGGAACATTGCTTTAAGGCAATTCATTTGCTACGTATGGTAATTAAAGAATGCTCAGTCTTAGTACTACGGAGTCAACTGTTGTACAGAATAGGTAGAGATGAAAACCAAGTATTTTTTTTATAGCAAATACTACGTGCTTATTTTTTGGAACATTACTTACATGTTAAAATAAGGCAAAATATCCAATTTTTCACACACAAAATAATTATTTTGCACACCAACATGTGAAACTGTTTCTGACCACACATACTAGTCTTTGTGTTGCACATCATCTTATGAAAAAAATTTATAAAGGAATAAAAAAATTAATCTCATTCACACATCATTATTTGTCCTTCTTAGGCTGCCTTCAGACTGCGGCAGCGTCCGGTCCGGGGCTGTCAGGAGTGACAGCCTGGAGCGGAGTTTTTCTGCATAGAATCCTGTCGGGCTGCACGGAGCTGGATCGCGCCGGGTGGTAATTAGCTGCTATCCGGCTGCCAGCTCGCCGGATGTATCCTGCAGAAGTGGGGATTTGTCTGCCGATTCCAAAACCGGTGCATGCACCGGTTTTGGAATCGGCAGACAAATCCCCACTTCTGCAGGATACATCCGGCGAGCTGGCAGCCGGATAGCAGCTAATTACCACCCGGCGCGATCCAGCTCCGTGCAGCCCGACAGGATTCTATGCAGAAAAACTCCGCTCCAGGCTGTCACTCCTGACAGCCCCGGACCGGACGCTGCCGCAGTCTGAAGCCGCCCTTAGTTCTGCAGTATTTGTAGCCAATAAATAGAACATGATAGTTTTTTCTTGTTTTGGCATAGAAACCCTGATGCAAAAAACTGATGTGTGAATGTGGCCTAAAGCCCACATTTGGCTTTTTTTCTATAATGCAAAGATTTACTAATATTATTGTTGTATGCATATTCTTCAGTGGATTATTTTGTGCAATATTTTTAATAATAGAGGATAGTACGAAAAAACGTGCCTCTCTTAAGAGCTTCCCCTCCCCAGCAAAATAAATCACATTTTTTTGGTGTCCATTTTGCTTTTATGTTTATATTCTATATCCCTCTTTGAAAAGGTGAACTCTCATTTTGACCAAATACCAACTTCTTACAACATTTTTTTTTTTTTAAACCGTTGTAAAAAATTTGTTTTTTCTTTTGCGTCTATGTAACATCATGGAAAGGCCTAGCAAATGATAAGACATGAGGGAACATCCAAGCTTTTGCCTTCAATGTGCCAATGTATCACCTCACTTATTGCTTTACAGAGGTGCACGGTGATACCTATTGAAGGGTAAGTTTATGTCAAGTAGTTAGAAGAAGGGAATGTTCCAGAATATATGAATGGCTGAAATAATAATAATAATAATAATAATAGGAGTTGTTATTATTATTATTATTATTATAGCGCCATTTATTCCATGACGCTTTACATGTGAAAAGGGGCATACACAGACAAGTACAATAATTATGAACAATACAAGACACACACACAGATACAGGAGTAGAGAGGACCCTGTCAGCAAAGGCTCACAGACTACAAGGGAAGGGTAAGGATACCCTAGGAGAGAATAGTGCCGGCCATCTGGTGGCTTAGTGGACTCAGGCTCACTGCAGGTTTTAGGCTTGTCGGAAAAGGGAGTCTTCTGGTTCCTTTTGAAGGTTTGGCCATAGGTGAGAGTCTGATATGTTGATGTAGAAAGTTTCAGAGTATGGGGGATGAACAGGAGAAATCTTGTATGCACTTGTGGGAAGAAGAGATAAGAGGGGAGAAGAGAAAAAGGATGGCATGTTGCATGTAGGTAGGTAACGGGTGACCATGTTACAGATATATGGAGAGGAGAGATTGTGGATGGCTTTGTATGTCATGGTTAGGGTTTTTAACTGCTGTCTCTGGGCAATGGGAAGCCAGTAAAGAGCTTGGAAGAGAGGAGAAGCTGGGGAATAATGGGCAGACAGGTGAATTAGTTAAAGAGCAGAGTATAGGATGGATTGGAGGGGTGCTAGAGTGCTAGAGGGGAGGCCAGAGAGTAAGAGGTTGTAATAGTCAAGGTGGGAGAAGATGAGGGCATGCACAAGTGGTTTTGCAGTTTCTTTGTTATGGAGTGTATGCATGCAAGAAGTATTTTTGAGTTGGAGTCAGCAGGAGGTGGCAAGAGCTTGGATAAGTGGCTTGAAAGAGAGGGAATAATAATAATAATAATAATAATAATAATAAGAAGAAGAAGAAGAAGAAGAAGAAGAAGAAGAAAAGAAGAAGAAGAAGAAGAACTCACTATAAACTTTCAGGCCACTGGAAATTATAAAGGCATTTTGATTGACTGTCTCAATTTATTTTTGCTGTTTTCATACCGTATTTTTATCTCATAATATGGTCAATTCCAGCCAGGTTGGCAAGGCAGACTTGTTTTATTATGAGCGTCCAGTCAATCTGAGGCTTTAGTTTATTTTGGCAATACTGCAGTTTTGTCATTTTAAGGATTCACAGTTTGTATGCCTTGATTCTGGCAATACTCTATGAGATTTTCAAAATACTACTTCCTGTTTTTCAAAATGCTTTTTTATGGCAACCAACATCTAGTCAATACAGCCTTAGGCTACAGCTAATCTTTGCTAGTTTTCACTTTATCTGCTGCTCACATTCCTGTTTAATTTTAAGCGTGGCAGTCACTTAATCTCCATAACTGTAAACACTGTTGCAAAATCATTCTAAGTTGGTAAAAATCCTGCATTAATCTTGGAGATCCTTTTAGACTAGATCCACTATTTACAAATGGCATTGTAAAAATGTTCTTTTCAGTTGTATTATAGTTTTTTGCACATTTCGTATATTCAATATTATAAAAAAAAATGTAGCAATTGAACTAACATACAAAACCAATCCATTAAAGTTTTGACATAATCATTATGGGCACATTATTATTTTTGTTTATTTTCCCTGATCAAAACGTGGATCAGTCTCAACCAGTTCATTTTGTCTTTGTTCCTCTACTTTATCAATTTTAAAAATGGAACACCAACTATGAGGTTCATCTATAAATTTCTGTTTACTGTTAAGGGAGCAGCTACAGTATACAATAAAATGAGCTTAGAAATAAGCCAAAATATATTGGCACTAACTCATTAAGACCAGAGATTTTCTCACTGGTCTTGATACGGAGGCATGATGGAGTCAGACAGTCCATTAACAATGAATGCCTCTTCATGAATCTGCGGCATTTGGGTGAGTGGTGCCCATACCATAAACCTTACTCCTGCCTCCGAGTGGAGAAATATTTCTGCAAAAAGGAAAACCACAGCTCATCATAAATTAGATCCTAACATGGCCATGATGCCCCATCATGCTCTTGCCCCACTCCAGTTCCATCCATTTTGGAGGAACTGGAAAAAGGTGGTGTGAATTTTATTTCCTCCAAGTTGAACCAAAATGTAGAGACTTGTCAAAGCAAATTATGCCAGAATTCTTTTGGTAAATGAATACCAATGTGCCTGATTCAAAATGTCAGTGTCAATCAAGGGGTGTACTAGAGAAAAAAAATAAAAAATCATAAAGAGGCATTAAAGTATGTTCTTCTTAGTGAAGTTGGAGCATTTTTCATTTGATATGCTCTACTTTAAAAAGATCAGGGATTGGCGTAAGTTCCATTAGTAATTTAAGCCACATAGGGGCATAAATTATGAAGAATATTTTAGTCACACTTGGCTATTCTGCCTACCTATTAAGATTCCCCCATTTTATAATAATATATTATTTGTTATATTTATATAGTGCCAACATATTCTACAGCACTTTTCAATTCAATTACAATACAATTTTCAAAAAGATTTCATAGTTGGTGGGTATCAATGTAAAAATGTTAAGCGAGGCAACAAAAGAGTTGCACAAAAAAATTGTAACATTTTGTATTGCTTTGCCACAGAAATTTGGCGAAAATTGTCCAATAAACATGAGTCCATTACTTCCTTCCCTTTATCTCTTCAAAGTTGCAATATTTTTAGCCATATGAAAATTGTTTTTAGTTGGAAGTATTTGCTTATTGCGGACAACCATATGTGAAGATCAACTACTAGAAGCACTATCCATTGGACAGCACGGTGGCTTAGTGGTTAGTATTGTTGCTTTGTAGAGCTGTGTTCATATGTTCAAGAGCAAAACTTCAAGGAGTTTGTCTATTCTCCCCATGTTCATGTGGGGTTTCCCCGGTTTCCTCCCACACACCATAGACATATTGATAGGAATTTCAGATTGCAAACCCCAATGGGCACAATGATGATAATGTATGTAAATTATGAGGAATATGGTGGCACTCTACAAGCAAAAGAATAATAATAATTGCTATGTAAGTTGTCAATGTCAAAATATTTTTCTATCTTTGGAAGTACTGATCATAGAATTTGATAAGCCACTTGCATCCTATGTGAGTTTGTGGTCATGGCTACTTCATCACCTTAAACTGTAATTTATCTTTGACTCCCTGGCAAGCCACATACTTGCGCAAAACGTTGAGACTTTTTCCAATCGATGGGGAATTTAGAGAGGTGTGGAGTGACAGGTTTAACATAATATATATAACATATTGGCTTCTTTTAGATTTTTATGCTAATGGACAGACCAAGATGTCCCGAATTTATTAAAACATGTATGTTTACAAGAGATTGTTATAATATGATGCCAAGAAGCCACCACTTACAGGACCAATATTTAGCTGCATACTAATATTCCATTATCCGTATTCACAAACGTACTTACCGTATGTTGTTATGTAATAATAAATTAAATAATTTGTTAATTCAATGATGATATACTTCTCATTAGTGAAATAAGTGTATTTTGCCAACCTGATGGAGTAGAGGGTTCACTCCTGCACAGGCGCCCACCGGAGGATGCACTTGCCCCTAGCAGGCCTGTCCAAGTATGGTCCCAATGTGTTTATGTTGGTGAGATCTATAGAATATGTTCAGAAATAGAGACTTCAATACTATCAGATTTTGAAAAGTTGATGCCATATGTTTAATTACAAGCGACCATCTTTTGAATGGCATATCCTACCCTTCATCCTGTCACTTAGTCTTTCACCTTAACGGGCACATAGACATTCATTTCCTACCCAGGCCTACACTTTCAGGCAGGTGTAATTTTAAAGTGAAAGGTTATTCATAATGTAAAGTGCTCAGATGCTTTACAGTATGACACAAATACTGTGCATTATCTATATGTTCCCATTGAACAAAGAAAATACCAGCATTTTGCTAATTGTGGCATGAATGAAAGCATTCAAAAGTGACTGAATTGAATGATTTTCTACATGCCAGGCTAAACATAGCTCACAAATGCATTGAGTGCATGACATTGTTAAATACAACTGCTGCATTCAAATTAGTCTGAAAGAGGCAGTGTACAGTAGCTATCAATTATTTTCTCACTTTTTTCTTGGCAGGCAGAGCAATGACCGGATCAGGTTATTGTCTTAAAATGCAATCTCAGGTTTAACTGTTTCATAACCAAAGACAAGAGTAGAGTACTATGCTATATATTCAGACAATGTGATTCTATGGAAACCAGTGTAAAATTGGAAGCATTATTATTTTATTAATAATTTTTTTTAGAATATCACTGTTTTTGTGAAGGCACATTGTGAAGGCACAATTTTTACCTGCAGTGATATGGAAAACTAGAAATTGCTGGTTATAACATCTCAATGAGATTGTAGATGGAATCAATCAAGTGTTCTGTCTGCTAAGGCAATACCATGTCTATGGCAGCTGTACTGTGGGTATAACATGTGTAAAAGTAATTAATTGGTAATTAAAGCTGTGTTGCTTAATCGTACATTACACGAGTAGATACTGAGCTGAGATTCCTAATAAATTCTAGATCAAATGAAGTGATGTTGCAGTGTGATCAATGTGCTGTCTGCCATCATATATATAATGCAATATAATGGTAATTTATTATTTTTATCCATGAATATTAATATTTTATCATTATCTGTTTTATGTAATTATACATTACTTACTTATATAAAGATAGATAGATAGATAGATAGATAGACAGATAGATAGATAGATAGATAGATAGATAGAGTTTTTCAGCACATTTTTTAAACTGAAAAAATACCCCCACACACACTTGGTTTATACTCAAGTCAGAGTTCATTTCATTCTTTTGCAGTCGGGGGCGCGGTGACTGGAGACTGGAGAATGCTGGAGGAGGCTGTAGAGGGAGAGGGTGGTCATATGGGCACGCTCATTATGATAATGTAATATTAACTGCACTATCCCAGACCAACACCTCAGCACTGAAGCTGGTGCTGAGATGGGGACAGGGAGAGTACATTGAATATTTTATTGGACTAATGAGTTGACCCATATGACCACCCACTTCCTCTGCAGCTCTTTGCAACCTTGTGTGTAGAAATTCACTGCCTCACAAGCATTATACTTGGCGTGGGATGCAGTGAATATCCCAGCGGGTAATTTAACTCACTTCTCCATTGCTCCCCTCCAGCACCATGGTGTCATCCTGTCTTGTGCTGGCATTTGATCAGGCGAGTGGTGCAGGACAGTGACATTATTGCTGTGCACGCCACTCACATTATCAGATGCTGGGACAATAAGACCAGATGATGCTGGAGGGAAGCGATGGGGAGGTGAGTTAAATAGTTTTATTTTGTGTGCACCAGCACGGGGCCTAATACCAGGATCGGGGCTATGTCCCAGGATGGGGGGCTATGTACCATGATGGGGTCTATACACCATAATGGAAGCTATGTACACAGATGGGGGGCTATATACCAGGATGAGAGGCCATGTACAAGGTGGTCATATATAGCAGGATGAGAGGCAATATACCTGGATGAAGGCTATATACCAGGATGGGGGCTATGCACCAGGCTAGGGCATGATATACCAGATTGGGAGGCTATATAACAGGAAGGGGGTCTAAGAACCAGGATGGGGAATAGTATATCAGGATGGGGGGCTATATATCTGGATGGAACCTATGTTGCAAACTTAGGGTACCTTTACACGCGGCTACATTTCTAGGGTGGCTACAGGTAACTTACTGGTTGCAGTGAAATCATGGAGACAAGGTTCTATCTTGTTGCTGTGTACAAATGGAATAATCTCTCCATGATTTCACTGCAACCAGTAAGTTACCTGTAGCCACCCTAGAAATGTAGCCGCGTGTAAAGGTACCCTTAGGGATGATATATCAGGCCGGGGGATTATATACCCAGTTAGGGGCTGCTATATTTCTCACCCTAGGCTTGTATTTGAGTCAGTAAGCCATGGATTATAGTTGGGTCATCTTATACTTGAGTGTATATGGAATATATATATATATATATATATATATACTAGCTGTGAGCCCGATGCAAATGCATCGGGTGTCTAGAATATTTTTTTTTTTTTTTTTTAGATTTTCAAATAATAATCCAATTATTCCAATGACATCTTTACACCAACTACATATATTTGTATGGTTGATATCATTTAAGGAAAATTGAACTATTATGTTGTAAGGGTCTTAGAACACAAAGTAGCAATACTTCTTATATGTCAATTGTTTGAATTGATGAATTAACAGTACTAATGTGTGTATCTGCCAGTTTGTGTCAGCCCACCAATCGCGTCAAGATGCCCTTACGCCTGGTGGGACCTACTCTAACTAAATCCGAATTGATATAATTTAGATATTGTTAATAGCTGGATTTTTCTTACATTTTTTGAGGATTGTGATGTAAATAATAACATTTTGTAAATTGATACAGAAGGAGTTACCAAGTACAGACTTGCAGCAATATCCATACAATAACAAAAAAACTTGTAGTTAACCTACGGTAAATGGAGTTAACATAGCTTCAGCAGGTGCATAAGATGCATCCACTAACTAACCACAGGTGACTGCAGTTGTTGTGGATGACACTGCCGCAACTATGTTGTCTGCACAAACCGCAAGTTAAGTACAAATTACATATATACAATTATGAAAATTACAGCAACTCTGTTGTTGGTGAGTCCTTCATGATCAATTATTATCATTTAGTATATTCCTCAACAAAGTGAAAAAATGTCAGAAAAATGTCGTGGTAGAATCTAATTAATAATTTATGTTTGTCCCTATCTATCTAAACCTGTGGAACACACCTTGCTAATGAGATGTGTGTGAACAGCCATCCCACCCGTCTCTTAGCTGTTCACAAAAACCTCTCCCTTTAAAGAATAAGAATCAAATCTCTCAGCACGTAGAGTACTGGAGCTTTAAATAGTGGTTTCTATCACCCTGTGAGAAAATCAGAATGATACACATCTCCAATGAAATCTGTAATGTGTTTTTCCACAAACATTGTATAAACTATGCACATAAAAAACTGAAATTGAAAAGACTAAACTAATTTTTTTTTTTTTTTTTTTTTTTTAAATAGAAAAGGTAAAACTATAAAATATGCAAAAGTTCATCCCAAAATATTCCGATAGACAATATTTTTGGTGAAGACTTTCTCAGTTAGGCACCAATTTGCCTTGAATGCATGAATCCACCACTTTCACCTTCACATTGCATCGTCTCTTCACACGTGAGAAAGCCACATATAATTGTCCATGACCAAAAACAGGTTCTGGCAAGTAAATCCCCACTTTCTCCAAAGTTTGTCCTTGGGATTTATTTATGGTCATGGCAAAGGCAGGCTTCACGGGAAATTGCCGACGTCTTAGTTTGAAAGGCAATCCAGTCTCTGATGGACAGCGATCAATTCTTGGAATGAAGACTACATGTCCTTCATCCGAGCCAGAAATTACTTTTGCTTGTATCAAGTTGTCAAACAAAGCAATAATAATCATCTGAGTCCCGTTACAAAGTCCTTTTCTGCTGTTAAAATTACGCAAAAGCATTATAATTGTACCAACTTTTAATTTCAGGAGATGAGAAGGCATTCCTGTTGGTGTTAGAGAATTTAGAAATTCCACGGGATATTGTTCGGGATTTTCCGTCTCATCTGGATCAATGGAATCATGGCTCATATATTCAATGTATTCTCCAGGAATACAATCCATAACTTTTGAATTGATCAAATCCACAGCGTCATTTTTGGGACAAAGAATGGCATGTGATGCAGCATTCTGAATACTTTCGTCATTATTCACATCAATGACAATGTTTTCACCAAATATATCCAAGATTAAAGAGCCAGTGCAGATCATGTCTTGCGGGATCTCAATGACATCATCACCAAGGTTGTAATCATTGGACAATTCTCCATTTCCTAATTGAATTAACCAATTGCTATAATCCGGATCAATGGAGCGCATGTTGTTAATGAGCGGCAATTGATTGAAAAGCTGCCATTGTCGTGAATATTTAATGCAGCTCTCTACGATATCTGTCCTTGTTCCATGAGAGATGATAGGAAGACACTGGCGAAAGTCTCCTCCCAGAACAATGACTTTCCCTCCAAAGGGTAATTTATTTTTCTTGGAGACATCAGTTGTCATGACATCCCTTAATAATTGATCAATTACATGCAAAGCGTATTTTGACAACATAGTAGACTCATCGATGATGAAGAGTTTGGTAGTCTTCAAATGTTGGGCCGCATCAGTATCATTTTTGATTCTTGAAACGGATGTCTCATTAATTGGTATTGGTATGCCATACAGTGAATGGATAGTTCTTCCTCCTTGCAATAGATTAGCAGCAATCCCTGTACTGGCTGCAGGTGAGACAACTTCTCCTTCTCCTCTCAGTTCATGAATCAATAGATGATAGAGATAGGTTTTCCCACTTCCACCGGGACCATCAAGGAAAAAGCACTTTGCCTTATCACTTGTATCCTCTAAAGCTTTATGGATTGCAGTATAGGCCAAACGTTGTTGATCATTTAAGGTGACTTTCATTTCATGTGCTCTTACTAACTCTTCTTCTTTGTTGTATTGAGGACGAATGTGTGGTTTTCTTTTTGGGTGTGGCAGATTAAATTCATTAAAATGTTTCGCATGAAATTTTAAAACATGTTCAACATCAGTCATGGCATATCCTTCACAATGCTCACAATCATCAGTGTCAGGGTGGTAGGCATGACAGTAATCTTGAACGAAGTGTTGTTTAAATTCTTGCCACAACTCCAGGGGATGATTAGGAGGACCAAACACACATATATATGCAAACATGTCACGGAGCTGTGCAGGCATATTGAGAACACAGGCATCCAATAGAGTCTTTCTCCAAACAGTGTCATCGAAGAGCAATCCATGGGCTAATGCCGCCTCTTTAAAAGTGGAGTATGTGACTTCCTTAACAGTCTTAAGGTTGTCAAAACTTGTAGCTCCTTTAACATGGAGTAACAACAGCCTTAAAAAATAACGTTCTTGTTCTTGAATACTAACAGTGTAGAGTCTACCAATGACTGAAGCACCTCCTCTCCTTCTAACTTTCCATGCACCTTCTTTCCAAACATAATGCTCCGGAATTTGACGATATAAGTACTCCCGAGCATTGGGATCATTCTCATTGAGGGTAAAGTAGGCCATGAGTGTTGATTGTCTGTCCATTGAATAACTGATGTTGTCCGCAGAATCACCCTCGTGAAAAAAAAGTGATTGTGAATGAGGCAGATGTACTGCAAGACGAATAATGCTGTGAGATTGTCTATGCATTTGGAAAGCAAAGATTCGCCAAGCTGCCTCTGGTGCACTGACATATCTGGAATCCATGAATTTATGAGTTTCATCGTGTCTGATGTTGGTTTCACAAATTTCCACATTGGCTTTGTCATGACCTTTGTACACATATTTGAAGAGGTATTTTACGCTCTGAATGGAAGCACATACTTCCACATTGATATGGCACTTATATTTTAATAGAAGGAAAGGGTTATATGGAACCACCCAAGAATTATCAATCATCTTGGAATGGTGTTGAAAAGAAGGTCCTTCGTTTCTTTGATAACTTGGATATGCATCCTCAGGTATAACAGTTTTTGTTTGAAACTTTTTGGGAAAAGCTTTTTTACACTTTCCATTCTCCATACATGGAGAATTGGGATTGTGTTGTCCACAGGGGCCATGGATCATGTGTTGCATGACAATTTGATGGAGCACAGGGTAATGTAATGGATCAGGAATTTCAGCCCAAACAGTATTGTCCACTTCCACCTCAGTTCTTAGTTTTGAGTTGGAATCCAGAATAATTAGAATGTGAGCATGTGGTAGGCCTCGCTTTTGAAATTCTATCACATGAACCATAGCACAAACCTTACCAAATAATCCAGAATTAATATCTTTCAAAAGGGCTTCAAGTTTAATCCTGAATACACGGGCCACTAAATCCGGGCGATGTTCAGCACGCTGCCATGGCTGTAAATTTGTTGCAATTTCACTCCATTTCGGATTGCAGGTCATCGTTATAAAAAGATCTGGTCTTCCAAATTTAGTTACAATCGCCATGGCATCTTGATACCTCTGCTGCATGTTTCGGGGACTTCCCTCAAAGGAAGATGGTAAAATTACCGTCTTGCCAATGGGGATTCCTTTTTCTATGGATTTTCTCAGCAAATGTTCTTGAAGGAGACAATAATCTTCTACCTTCAAATCCTTCTGGTGTTGTCGTATAAAATTTAAACGATTGGCCTCGATCTTAACATAGGCATCCACCAAGTACTGCTGTGTCAGTTTACCTCCATTAAGGACAGGATTGAATTCTGTCCGTACTGACAGCAAATAACAGTAATACTGCAGCTGTGTCACCCTGCGAGCATTTTGGCCTTGCTGTATGAGTGATTCATGCCACCCTTGCTCTCCATGAGGGAAAAACAATGGATACAGTAATGCATCCAAATTACTGTGTAAAATACTTATTTGGTGTGTTTTGGGGGCCAACGGATTATTTGGGTCTGGTTTTAGATGTATTAAAATGTCTCTATTAAATGGTGGCTCTCCATCAGCATTTTCAAAGATGACTGCGACTTCATGGACAGTAGGGTTGTTATACCGTCTTGGGTCTTGCTCTCTGTCTTGTTTAATTGCCATGATGATATTAGGCATTTTTGTGCTATGTTCCAATGCTTTCTGTTCTTCCTCTTCCTCCACTTGCCGTAACATTTTGTAAGCTGAAACAAATGGATTAATACCTTCCAATTGCTCAGCAATAATTCTCATCAAGGCTGGATTACACTTGAGATTTTCTGGAGACTGTAGGCGTTGTTCAGTAGCAGTAGCACTATCCAAAATATACAGCTGTGCATATGCTGGAACTTGACCTTCAGCGGGGTGGAGAGTTCCAGTTCTATGATAAATTTGGCCATGAATCCGGAAACAATAAGGACCGTGTCCAGGTGGTTGAGAAACACTTGCACCCATGGAAGCAAATGCAAAGGAACTATTAATGCTCCTGATATTCTCCATGAGATTTTTACTATATGGGCTGTCTCCTTTGAGTAAAGTAGTGAAGAGCTCAGGGTACTGAGGTAATGGTACCTTAACTTTGCCCTTGTGACAACAAAGGGAGAACTGTCCATCAGATGGCCTTTCAGCCTCAAAATGTTGTGCTTCACAATGTTCACATAACACATTCATGGGCCCACAGGTATGTTCTAAAATACCGGTATCGTCATCAGTAAAGCCAATAGGGATTGATGACGTAGGTGAAGTGAGCAACAGATGACTTTTTTTGTAGATGCCTACATAAATAAGGCGTTGCTGTGTAGAACTGTCAAGACATCCAACAAAAGAAGTAGTGACTGGAGACTTCTTACGGAGGGTTTTTTTTTGGCGTAGTTGACGCTGTGAGGCAGCCAAATGGGCCAAATGGCGTTGTTTTGAGGTAGGTGACATAATTTGTAAACGTTTGACTTTAGCCAATTGATGTCTTGTCATGGCAGAAGCAATCTTGTCTGTTCTTGTTTTAGAAGAACATTTGCCCTTCACTTTACCCGTGCTAGATGTTGTAGGCAGTTGAGTTTCAGAAAGTGTTGGAGACACAGATATAGGCGCCATATCAGAGGTAGATGGTTTTCGTTGCACCTTCACCTTTTGTTGTTTACGGCCATATGTTGTAGGCAGTTGAGTTTCAGAAAGTGTTGGAGACACAGATATAGGCGCCATATCAGAGGTAGATGGTTTTCGTTGCACCTTCACCTTTTGTTGTTTACGGCCAGATGTTGTAGGCAGTTGAGTTTCAGAAAGTGTTGGAGACCCAGATATGGACGCCATATCAGAGGTACATGGTTCTCCTTGCACCTTCACCTTTTGTTTTTTGCGTCTTTTGCATTCCGCCTCAACTTTTTTGGCCAACCGACTGCTTCTTTCTTCAGCAGACTCCTTTGCAATTCTTTTATTTAAATCCTCTGTGAGCTTAAGCAAACGGAGAAATTTTGTTTCTGGATCTTCCTGCGCACGCTTCTTGCGCTGACGTGCAGCATTCTGTGCTCTAACAGAGCTTTTTTGTTTCTCAGAGCTCATATTGAGCACAGTACTGAAAAATGTATGCAATAATAGCTACAGTATATTATTTAAGGAAGCAATCAATATACATTCTGCATAGCAATAATTACAATGTGTATATATATATATATATATATTATATATATATATAAAAAATTATATATATAGATTAATATACAATATATATATATACTAATAATATACATATAGAGTAATATATATATATATAGATATATATGTAATATTATATATATCTATATATCTATATCTCTCTCTATATATATATATATATATATAATTATGAATATATCAATAAATAATCGATTATATTGGCCCAAAAAGATATCTTTAGCTGATATTGTAGGGTGAGGTTCCAGCACTGATTTTCTGACGTCCTTCCACAGGATCACCAAGGCAGAAATGATTTGTAAGGAAAAGTTAAAGGAAACACTATAAAATGGAGGATTAACCATATTATTAATCACTAAAATGGCGGCGGGGGTGGGGGGGGGAGTATAGTGATTGTTAGTCAAAAAGCTACGTTTTGTTTTGCGGCCGCACTTGCCGCAAGTGCAAAACCGCAGCAATATACAATATATATATATATATATATATATATATATACTAATAATCATATACATAATATATATAATATGACATGTATATATATATTTATATATATATATATATATCTAAATCTATATAATGTGTATATATATATATATATATATATATATATATATATATTATATATATATAGAGAGAGATTAATATACAATACAATCTATTATATAATGACGAAAGGGTTTTTTGCCCCTTCTGAGTCCACACTCGCTGCGAGTCAGTGTCGTCATATTGATACGCTCGAAGCATTGGCCGCGCTGCTAAGGCGACTCGCCATGGCCGCTACGCGGGCATAGCGAGTCGCCTTAGAACTGCGAGTCAGAGCGAGTCGCTAGCCTCAGCGTGAAATCGCTTGCTTTGTGGCCGAGCCTCTGGTTCTATTTTCGGCCAGAGACTCGCAATGCCCGCTTCCATAAGGATTACCGCAACCGCGCCGCATTGCGACTCGCTGGCTGAGTGCGAGCACTTGCGGCGCGGTTGCGGTAATCCCCATAAGGATTACCGCAATCGCGCCGCATTGCAAATCGCTGGCTGAGTGCGAGCACTTGCGGCGCGGTTGCGGTAATCCCCATAAGAATTACCGCAACCGCGCCGCAAGTGCAAGTTGCGGTGCGGTTGCGGTAATCTCCATAGAAAGTATAGGAGGACTTGCGGCAAGTACGGTTTTGCCGCACCTGCCGCAAGTCCCCCTATACTTTGTATGGGAATTACCGCAACCGCGCCGCAGATGCGGTTTTGTAATAAAATAAATTAATCTTCATACAAATAAAATCACGTAAACTAACAAATAATAAATCAATTTAATAATAATCAAAATATAAAAAAAAAAATTAAAATAAAAAATAAAAAAAAAATAATAATAATATATATATATATATATATAGAGATTAATATACTATATATATATATACTAATCATATACATATATATAATATGACATGTATATATATATATAGATATATATAAATCTATATCTATATATCTATATCTTATACTTGCGGCGCGGTTGCGGTAATCCCCATAAGGATTACCGCAATCGCGCCGCATTGCAAATCGCTGGCTGAGTGCGAGCACTTGCGGCGCGGTTGCGGTAATCCCCATAAGAATAACCGCAACCGCGCCGCAAGTGCAAGTTGCTGTGCGGTTGCGGTAATCCCCATAGAAAGTATAGGGGGACTTGCGGCAAGTACGGTTTTGCCGCACCTGCCGCAAGTCCCCCTATACTTTGTATGGGAATTACCGCAACCGCGCCGCAGATGTGGTTTTGTAATAAAATAAAATAATCTTCATACAAATAAATTCACGTAAAATAACAAATAATAAATCAATTTAATAATAATCAAAATATTAAAAAAAATTTTTAAAAAAATAATAAAAAAAAATAATATATATATATAGAGAGAGATTAATATACAATATATATATATACTAATCATATACATATATATAATATGACATGTATATATATATATAGATATATATAAATGTATATCTATATATCTATATCTATATATCTATATATATATCTATAGCAATTATATAGTAGATTATGAATATATCAATAAATAATTCAATATATATATATATAGTAATCATATACATATATATAATATGACATCTATATATATCTATATATGTATATATATATTAATCTATATAATGTATATATATATATATATATTATATATATATCTATATCAATATATATATATATAATAATGAATATATCAATATAACAATAATATTAATAATGGATTAATAATAATAATTAATATTAACACTAATAATAATAATATAAATAAATAATCCTAATGAATAATCAATTATATTGAGCTAAAAAGATATATAATTAGGAATATATCAATATATAATAATAATATTAATAATATATTAATAATAATAATTAATATTAACACTAATAATAATAATATTAATTAATAATCATAATGTATAATCAATTATATTGATTAAAAAAGATATCTTAGCTGATCTTGAAGGGATGAGGTTCCAGCACTGGTCTTCCGACGTCCGTCCCACAGGATCACCAAGGCATAATCGATTAATAATAATAATTAATATTAACACTAATAATAATATTAATAATTAATAATCATTACTAATCGATTATATTGGCCCAAAAAGATGTCTTGTAGGGATGAGGTTCCAGCACTGGTTTTCCGACGTCCGTCCCACACGATCACCAAGGCAGGAATAATTTGTGAGGAAAACTTACAGTAAACACTATTAAATTGCGGCAGGTGGGAGCATAGTGATTGGTAGACAAAGGGCAGTATGGTGATTGGTAGGCAAAATGGGTTGCTACCCAGCAACAGCGCAGTCAGCCACGGAATTTTCGCGGGCAAACCTGCCGCAAGTGCAAAACCGCACTTGCCGCACCTGCAAAACCGCACTTGCCGCACCTGCCGCAAATCCCCCTATACTTTCTATGGGGATTACCGCAACCGCGCCGCAAGTGTAGCGACTCGCGCTACACAGCGAGTCGCAATAGATCCCCATTGAAAGTATAGGTGGAGTTGCGGCAGATGCGGTGGCCTCGCGGCCATTGCTCGCGCTACCTCAGCGGTAAATCGCTAAGTTTGTGGCCGAGCCTCTGGTTCTATTTTCGGCCAGCGACTCGCAATGGCCGCTTCGCGGCCATTGCTCGCGCGTGGTGACGTCACAGCGTGACATAGCCACGGCGATTTCGGGGGCCGACACGAAAATGCCTACGGCAATTATAGAGTATATATATATATATATATATATATATATATATATATAATAGACAAAGAGAGAGTAGAATACCACAGGGAGTATGAAGCTACTAATTTGATCCTAGGATTCAATAGGGACAATGTGTAGTTAGTCCGTGCTTCTACAAAAGACACGAGGCCCAAATCTTCAGTTACTTGAGGTTTATTGGATCCATCCAACGCGTTTCAGAGCCTACTATGCTCCTTCATCAGGGAATGCATCACCTGATCACCAGATGCATTCACTGATGGAGGAATATATCAGGCTCTGAAACACGTTGGATGGATCCAATAAACCTCAAGTAACTGAAGATTTGGGCCTCGTGACTTTTTCAGCAGCGCTGACCGACTACACACCATCCCTATTGAATCCTAGGATTGTAGGATTGCCTACCACACTGCACATTTGAAGTGTGTGTCTCGCAGCAGCTACCTTATGTGTTTTATACTGGTTGTGTGTCACACAACCAAAAAGGTGAGCAGTTACATTTAGTGGCTTCAGACCCCCTCTCACATATAATGATAAGACCCTATTTGCGCATGCTTCCTTTGCAGATACAAATCGCTAATTTGATCCTGTCACAGCCTTGGATTTCACCATCACTTTCAGTTGATGCTTGAAAAAAACATGAATTTTGCACTTAAAATTCTTGGGGAAATGAAATGATATTAATGATATGTCTTTGTTTATTAAACTCACCCAGTAGTAGCTACAAGAATTGTTAATTTCAAAGAATTTCATTATTTATGGCTGTGTACCAGAAAGGAGTTCGGACCTCTGAAGGTGAATGAATTTATTACAGTGGAAATGAAGTCTCAAATTTAACTAGATTCATATTCTCCCCAATATATGGATTATTTTCATTCTCCATTCAGCAATATGGCAGCCATCTGCAGCCCAGTCGCCATGTTGCTGGTTTGTAGGAGGCCAGGAAAACAATTTTTTTTTGCGATTTTTCAATAATACCTTACTACTAATTTGTCTGCAGTCGACCCTCTATGGCTGGCCATCAGGTCCCCCTTGCCATTTCTTTCACCTTTCCCGTCCGTCACACATGCATTCTCTTCAGCCTTCACACTTCCAGGCAATGGCATTCAGTTCGAATAAGCATCTAACATGTTGTCATGTTATGGCAAACAACAATATCTCAGGCTTACTAATGCCTGAAATAAGTCACAGACAGGAGTGAAGAGTCTAAAAAAGATGCGCATGACAATGGAAGGGGAAAAGAAGTATGGAGGAGAAGAGAGCTGGCATTAGAGGCAGTGGGACAGAGAAGCATTGGGATAATATTATTTTTCTTTTTACATCCTACTGTATTACGCACTGGGGTCTCAAGGATAACTTCTCTGTAAATCAATTTTTTTCTGTAAAATGGGATGTAATGTTGGAATCTTTGCAGTTTCGATCATCTATTGGAATATGTAATGAAAGTTAGTAAATACATGTCTATTTAAAAACACAATAATAAGCATATTTTTATTTTTTAGGACAGATAACCAATGTTCTCAAATTTTTGTATGTGTTCTACAAAATTAATGGTTTTAAATACTTTGAGTCATTATAGCCAAAAAGGATATTGCAGCACAATTCAACCAAATGGGTTTTAATTGCCTCCCTTAAAAAACTGAACAAGAAAGTTGCAAAAAATCCTATGTGTTTCGATATTTTTGAGTTACTTGGCATAGGGACAGTATTCTAAATGATACAATGGAATTTCCGTTCACTTGTGATCCAGTACAAAATACACAATATTTGGCCATATAACCCATGTTGCTGCCAGGTAAGGTATTTTCATAACGTATTTGCTTGAATGCAGGGCCGGCTTCAAGTTTTTGTGGACCCCGGGCGAAAGAGTCTCAGTGGGCCCCTTTAACACATACTGGCTATATATATATAGTATTAATATAGAGAATGAACACTGGGCACTACCCGTGTGTAACAACCGGTTGTAGGCACAAATACTCCTTACTGACTGAGGGTCTTCGAACAATGGTGGTGCTCACTTGGCGTAAGTATAAATACAAAAATGAAGGAAAAAAGACAGTGGCACTCACCAGGTCGATCTTCAAATTTTATTGCAATGTCCAAAGGATCATTCCAAGGGAGCGGATCGTTGGGGAGGGAGGTGCGGGAGCGTGGACGACGGTAACCGTTTCGCGGCTCAACGGCCGCTTCTACGGGTCCTGACACAGAGAGGGGAGAGACAGCGCACAGTGTTGGAGAGAGAAAGCACGAGAGGGATTATATTTATGGGGTTATACATACATATATAATACTATATATATAAAAATGAAGGAAAAAAGACAGTGGCACTCACCAGGTCGATCTTCAAATTTTATTGCAATGTCCAAAGGATCATTCCAAGGGAGCGGGTCGTTGGGGAGGGAGGTGCGGGAGCGTGGACGACGGTAACCGTTTCGCGGCTCAACGGCCGCTTCTGACATCAGGACCCGTAGAAGCGGCCGTTGAGCCGCGAAACGGTTACCGTCGTCCACGCTCCCGCACCTCCCTCCCCAACGACCCGCTTCCTTGGAATGATCCTTTGGACATTGCAATAAAATTTGAAGTTCGACCTGGTGAGTGCCACTGTCTTTTTTCCTTCATTTTTATATATATAGTATTATATATGTATGTATAACCCCATAAATATAATCCCTCTCGTGCTTTCTCTCTCCAACACTGTGCGCTGTCTCTCCCCTCTCTGCGCCTGTCACCCCTGTACACTGTCTCCTTGCCTGTACGTTGTCTCCATCCTTGTATGCTGTCTCCTTTCCTGTATGCTGTCTCCTTCACTGTACGCTGCCTCCTTCAATGTCTGCTGTCTTCTTCCCTGTACGCTGTCTCCTTCCCTGTACACTGTCTGCTACCCTGTACACTGTCTCCTTCCCTGTATGCTGTCTCCTTCACTGTATGCTGTCTCCTTCAATGTACACTGTCTCCTTCCCTGTACACTGTCTCCTTCCCTGTACATTGTGTCCTTCTCAGTACGCTGTCTGCTTCCCTGTATGCTGTCTCCTTACCTTTATGCTGTCTGCTTCCCTGTACGCTGTCTCCTTCCCTGTACATTGTCTCCTTCCCTCTATGCTGTCTCCTTCCCTGTATGCTGTCTCCTTCCCTGTATACTGTCTTTCCCCAGCCATCAGCACCAACTGCAGCCCTCCGGTCATCTCTGTCAACCCCTACAGGCCCCTCTCTGCCTTCACCACCACTCACCGACCCGCACAGGACACATACATTACAGTCCTCACTGCCAGTACCTGTGGTCAGCTGTGGCAGCCCCAACAGGCAGGGAGTGCATGGAATGTCCGGGGCTGAACTCCTCCTGGCGGCCCCAGACCTGGGAGAATAGGTGGTGTTGGTTACAGGTGGTGGTGCACTCACCTGAGCGGGTTATTCAGCCTGCATAACCTGGTCCCGGTGGATGGATGGAGCCTTTGGTGCTTCTCGTGCAGCGCACGCCATACCCAACTTCCAGGTTCGGAAAGGGAGCTGGTCAAATGGTGCATCGCATGAGAGTGACGTTACCACAGGTCCTTTGTCTTTCCTCTATCATCAGCCTACAGTCCTGAAATTAGTGCTCTTTGCCTCTGGGATATGTGCTGCTCCTTACCGCTTAGTTTTAGAGGGCACTTGGTAACACAGGCAAAACAGGGAGAGGTTTGGAATATCTTGCTTTTTAATAATGATCAAGCTCCTTACTATGATAGTGTGGGCAGCGGTGGGTGCCTCTGTCAGGTCAGGGCCCCGGCATTTGCTCAGGTATGCCGGTGTCACGCTGGGTGTAGGGAGACACCCAGCGCTGGACGAAGGCAGGGGAGGGGAAAGGAGTTCCTGATGCTAAGGACAAAAAGAGGGGATGGTGACCCCTAGAACAACTAGTGCTGACACCTGGCTTCCCTAACGTCCCTATACAGTGTCCACAACTGTCGCCGCCAGGATACCTATTCCCTGACTGTCCCTGGACTACCACTACACAGGGCTCAGAGCGAGTGAACACTAGTCAACCTGGCTAGCAACTAGAAAACACACAAAGGAAACATACAAAGTGGGGAAGAGATACACTTAGCTTTAGCAGATCCAAGCAGCAAACCAGCAGGCTCCAAGAAATACTGGTTTGATCCAAGAATCAATCAGGAACACCTGAGGCTATCACCAGCAGTGCATCCTGGGAGTCAAGGGAAATATATAGGCAGCTCCAAGGTAAGGAATCAGCTGGGTCCTAGTGACCTCCAGCTTTAACTAAAAGGGAAATGCCTCTTAAAGTGACAGGGACATTTTTTCTTTAGGATATGAACTGTTTGGCCAAACACTGGGACCTTCTGCGAGTGACCTCTACAGTCTCATCTGTGCCTCCTGACATACCCGTGACAGTCGGGTGCTGACGCCGGCCCTGCTTGAATGTAAAAATATTCAAACTAGTCAAGTAGAAACACTATTACTTTAGTAATTTTCAGAGATATACCAGACAGAGATGTATCTTTAGACAATATTAGTGTCATGGAGTAGTAGGGGATCACAGAGGAACCTGGAACTGCTAGGTTTTACCTTAGGCTAGGGGGCCTTAGTTATCACTTATCCCAGAGCTTCCTCTGATAGTGAAGATGTCTGGACCACCTACTTTGCCCTGCTCTTGGACAGCCCTTATCTAACACCCCTTAACCCCCACCCAGGGGAGGGGTGCAATGGAAGTAGTAAAGCCCCACCTATAAATACAAACAGGGAAATCGAAGTTTCAATTTACAGCAATTACACACAGAGGAAAGACAAAAGGTGAGCAGGGGGAAAAAAGACCAGGGAGGAAAAAACAGAAAATGATAAGATTTCCACAGCACACTAAGCTGCACTCAAACGGTCTCCAGCAACTGGACAGCAGCAACATAAGTAATGGTACTGCAAAATCTATAGCCATCATGGAAGAGAGATTCCACCATTTTGAAAAGGTGGGAGTGACTATTATATGTTTTCCAGAACATGTGATCCCAAAGGTAATCAGGCATTCAGCAGAGATTAACTCCTGCTAGTCTGATCACTAATGAGGACATAGCAGATCAATGCTTGAGCAAGCCTGTGCACCTCAGAGGCACCAGGGAAACCAAAGGATGGAGTGTCAGAATCTGTGATGTGAACCGTGTCAACAGCCGCCATAATACTTGGCGAGTTTTGAGCAAAATGTCATTTAGCAACTAGATCTTGCTCATTCACAATAAATGCAATTTTGACAATTTTAGTAGTGGATTCAGGAACATTGACCTGCACTGAAGCTGAAATGCTCTGCAGATTCCTCTATGTTCTCCTATAGTGTTTTGTGATGTCTGCGTCATTCCCATGCTGTAGTTTTTGTAGGCCAGCCACACACAATGCTTTATCACTGTTACTTCAGGTTATATTGTGTGGGAAAATAGCGTAAAAAAACATATTTTTAAAGAAAGAGCCCAAGCCATCAAACATTTTTTTTATCACATATGTAGAAATAGATGTTTCAGACATGCTTTGTTCTTTCCATTCTGCAGCTTTTCTTTAGCAATATAGCTAATGGGTGGCCATCAGAATACATGCAATGGTTGAGTGACCACTACTTCCATAGCACAGCTTTGATTTATTGTGCACTGCTTATTGTGACCATGTTACAATGTCACAGTCCACAAATTGCTTATGGCTTCTACATGGCTATTGCAGTTTTTAACAAGATTTGAAGACCTAAAACAAAGGCATTGTTTTAATGCCGGTATGATAATTTACATTGTGCTTTTGGCTCATTTTTCTCTTTAAAATAAGTTAGAGCTTCTTTTTCTGTCTTTCCCTTAGCGATCAGATAACATTTCTCCGATGTTGTTTGAAGCTTTTCGTTTCAAATGTTTTACTCCATTGGAAATTTCCAGTAACATTTAAGAACCATAAAATAAACCAGTATATAGCTTCTAACTAGCTGTTATGCTATTGACGTAAACTCCTCCACTTTTTAGGTTTGCTTTTAGGTACATACTTATATGTTTATTGCTAGTTGCCGCTAAGTCTGGCAATCCATGTCCATCTAGTCTTTCTTAAAGTTGTCTAATAACACATTACTGACACTTCAAATATCACGTTTTTAGTCCTTCTTAGGAGGAACGTACATTTTCAAATTTCACAGAACCGGTGAGCCGTACGCTTAACATGTTTCATTACACAAGCCTAAAAGTGTTATTTTGTGTTAATCAATAAAAAGCCATAACAATTTTTTATATCCACAAGTCTCTAGGGCTATAGGTAGAGAATTGCTCTACTATGTTATTTATTAAGTCGAAACAGTCACCCAATAGATAGTCAGTTAAAAATAAAAGAGATAGCCTGATATGTCTGAAGTGTTTGGCAAGATAGGTCGGTCAATTTACAGCTAGTCAGGGAGGAAAAAAATGTCTCTGTAGACATAAAAAGAAAATGGGGTAATTTATCCACAGTTCAGCGACATTTTGTCTGCCGAGATACACACAGTGGATGACATTTGCAAAACATATATACATGGTCTGGTAATCGTTCTGACTTGGTCAATGGAATGCCAAGCAGGAGATGAGGGATGGCAGTAGGAGTTGAGCCATTTATATTCTTCATTTCCAGCTGTAATACCTCTGATTATATTTTGTGTAGAACAGAAATACTTTATTACAAATTGTAAATTCATTTTATTTAATCTTCTACTTAAAAACAGGTCTTTCTTTTTATTGATAACAGAACATAGTACAAATGCTACAATGCAAATGTGCTAAAGGATTGTGTAATGCGCTCAGGTAGAAGTAACAGGAAAGCTTCCATGACCTAATTAGTAGCTGCTCTAATTTATGTAAACCCAAATATGTCCAGATACTATTTCATTGCCATCAAATTCATGAGTTGTGAATTTCGTATCCGTGCCCTCAATAGTAATACTACATCGGCATTTTTTTTTTTGTTTTTTTAATTATTTTTTTTAAATGACAAACTCGAACCAATCTAATGATAGTAATTCTTATTCATTGTTGCTGCAGTAGAATTTTTGACTTTATTTGTAATATATTTATATTATGATTATTAATTACAATTAAGTTAATCATGGTCATATATAATTTCTGTATTGTTGTTTGTTATTATGCAACTATTCTCCCTACTAAAAGTTATAAAACACACATGTAGGAACAGAAGGAATCAATTGTGTTTTATTAATTAATGGAAATGTAATGCTATATAATAGACAAAAATAATTAAATAAAGCGTATATCAGTATTTTACTAGTCCAAGTTTGATGAATGGAAGGAAAAGGAGAAAGGAAAGTAGTGTTATCTATGTGTACACAATTATCTGAAGACACAGACATGCTACATCCTTGAGTAGAGTAGGCAAATTAGTTCTTCTATTGAAAAAAGATATATATTTTTTCATGCTAGATATACTAGATGTCAATGTTCAACACACTTACAAGTCTTGCAAAGCATTAACCCCTTCATGACCCGGGAATTTTTCCTTATTCATTTTCGTTTTTTGCTCCCCTGCTTCCAAGAGCCATAACTTTTTTATTTTTCTGTCAATATAGACATATCGCGGCTTGTTTTTTGCAGGACGAGTTGTACTTTCAGATGCAATAATTTATTTTACCATATAGTGTACAAAGAAGTTGCAAAAGAATTCCAATTGCGGTGAAATTGCAAAAAAAAGTGCAATCACACGTTTGTTTTTTGCATTTTTTAGTCACCATGTTCACTATATGGTAAATCTGACTTGATGGTGTGATGCCTCAGGTCAGTACGAGTTTGTAGATACCAAACATATATACTTTTACTGGTATCTAAAAGGTGACAAAAAATTCAGAATTTTGGGAAAAAAAAACACACTTTTTGCACCATATTTTGCGACCCGTAGCACTCTCATTTTTCGGGATCTGGGGCTGTTTGATGGCTCATTTTTTGCGTCTTGAGCTGACCTTTTTATCGATACCATTTTTGGGTGGATGCACTGTTTTGATCGCCCGTTATCACATTTTATAGAAATGTTGCGGAGACTGAAAAAACATAATTTTGGCGTTGGACCATTTTTTCCGTTACACAGTTTAGGGCTTTCATTATTTGAATTTATATGTTGATAAATCGGGTGATTCTGAACGCGGTGATACCAAACATGTGTATTTTTTAAAAAAAATGTAAAATTTTTATTGTGAATGGGGGAAAAGGGGGGTGACTTGAACTTTTATGTTTATTTTTTACAGGTTTTTAAAAACTTAATTTTTTTTTTTCATTCTTATTTTTACACTGCCCCTTTAAGAGGCACCTTGCTGCACAGTCCAATCGCTTCTATGAGATACCGATGAGCTGCAGCTCATCAGTACCTCCCAGAACCGCGGACGTGTTGTGGTTGGCAGCGTCTGCCACGTGACTGCCGGAGATCCCACGATATTATCCCGGAATCTCGGATGCAGACAGGGAACAGAGCGTTCCCCGCAGTGGCCACCTTGGATCCTGCTATCAGTGATTGACAGCGGGATCCAAAGAGTTAACAGCATCGATCGGATCCCGGATCCGATCGGTGCTGTTACCCTGACATCTTAGCTGATGAGATCAGCTGAGATGTCAGGGCTTTGATGTGAGCTCCGCACCAAAGCTCACATCAAACACCCGGACGCGGCCCATGACGTCCTCCTACGTCATGGGTCATGAAGGGGTTAAGGATATAGGTCAAACACCAGTGTCCTTCAATACAAAGCGATTACCATTGCAAACAGCTGTCTTGAAGTCCTCATCCCTTGCGAACGTAGAGCAGAGTACTGATTAGGTGGGTTTGGCTTATTTCATTGAATATGTTCAAAGGCCTAATATAAATGTTGTACTGTGAGTTATAGTGTAGCTACCTTTAGTAGATATTTCTTGACAGACAACATTTTTCTTCTAGAGGGTAGCTAATTTGCATGGCTTTTAAATGCCTGGCCTATAATAATATGTCAGTTGGGGCAATGAAAAAAGGCTCTTTAGACTCATAGAACAAAGAAATCACAATATAAATAAAACAGCTCTCAAGTCTCATGACTAGATAGTCATTCCAGGTCCATGTGAATGACTGGTTGAATATGGTTTGGTTGTTTAGCCTTGTGCTAGAAAATGCAGATTAGAGGGAACAAACCGCAGTTGAACAATGACATCATCTGTGCATGCTCACTTAAAAATTCAGCCTGCTCTGATATCTATTTGAGAAAGTAATCCCATCAAAATTTTTATCCTCTGGGTATATTACAGTCAGCATAATATGTAGTACTTTCTATTTACAATTAATTATTTCATCTTTCTACCCACTCAATTCTTCTCTTTTTCATTAGGTCTATGACATCATGCGATTAAAAGAAAACTGGCTGACTCTGTCTACACGCTATTTAAAAACAGGAAATCATTTTTCCCTGCATGAATCACCACTTCAAAGTTCATGGCAGGGGATAGCAGTGAAGCTGCTGTGTTAGGAGTTAAAGCGGGTGATAGCTCCTACAAGGAAAATAGATTTCTTGTCCTTATATAGACCATAAAAGGATTCAGTTACTCAGTTTTTAATCACTTGATGTTAAAGACCTAATGGAAAAGAGAAGAATTAACTGGGTAGAAGGGCAAAATGTACAATTGTAAGTATACAATGCTGTATAATATAATTACTTAATTATATTAAAGACATCCTTCTTCTCTGCTCATTTCCTTAAGCTGAACATGGACAAAACTGAGTTCATCGTCTTCCCCCCAAGCCACTCTCCTCCACTATCTGACCTATCCATCGTCTTCAATGACTGCTCTCTCTCCCCAGTCCCACATGCCAAGTGACTCATGGTAACCCTTGACTCTTCCCTCTCCTTCAAGCCCCACCTCCAGGCTCTCGTCACCTCCTGCCGACTCCAGCTCAAAAACTTTTCACGGATTTGCACTTTTGTTAACCACGACACTGCTAAAACCCTTATTCTGATCATCTCCCACCTAGACTACTGCAACCTCCTGATCACCGGCCTCTCTGCCACCTCCCTGGCACCTCTCCAATCTATCCTAAACTCTGATGCCTGTCTAATCCATCTATTTTCCAGCGACTTCCCTGTCTTCCTCCTCTGCCAAGCCCTTCACTGGCTCAGAGATCTCGGTTTAGAACACTAACCTTGACTTAAAAGGCCATCCACAATCTGTCCCCTCCATACATCTCCAACATGGTCTCCCGATACCAACCCTTATGCAATCTGCGATCCTCCCAAGAACTCCTTCTCTACTTCCCTCTCATCTCCTCCTCTCACAACCGCATATAGGACTTCTCACGTGCCTCTATCATGCTCTGGAACTCTTTCCCCACCACGCCAGACACTCGCCTACCCTGTGAACCTTCAAAAGAAGCCTGAAGACCCACATCTTCCGTCAGGCCTACAACCTACATTGAGGCCCGGTCAAGCGAACCGCCTCACGACCAGCACTTCCCCATCCTACTGTATCCCCACCCGCCCCTCGTAGACTGCGCGCCCTCGCGGACAGGATCTTCTCCCCTCATGTACCTGTATGACCTGATTGCCCACACTTATTGTACTTGTCCTCGTCTGCCCTTTCCACATGTAAAGCGCCATGGAATCTAATGGCGCTATATATATAAATAATAATAATAATATCAAGACAAACTTTGGTAGAAGTGCTTCTCTAAGGACTTTAGTGTAGTATTGAGAACACCTCATTACCTCTTTCTCCAGATTACCCCTAAAAGTAAGTGGCAGCTTGAAAGTCATAGTGAATGCATAGAAGATAACATTGCAACATACTAAGATAAATATATAAACATATATATATATATATATCCTTATACCAGAATGTTGTAATCTTTTATGTATTTACGTGGAGAGTAGTAGGACTAGGGTTAGTATGACTACCTAATGAGTGCTTTACTGTCAAGACCAGGACTGAATACAGCTATTTAATAGAATAACACTAGTGGTATTAAACTAGTATATATACATATATATATATATATATATATATATATATATATATATATATATATATATATTTCGCCTCAACAAAATTAAATGCTCTGCTAGTGTAAATTAATAAGATTGGAATTCAATTTACTATTTAATATGTGACTGATAAATATCAGATACAATTTACGATCTGGTGTAGTTCTTAACCACGAGGCTTTAAAAATACAAGTAAAAAATAGACCTCTGAGAAAAAAAATATGCGCTTTGTCAGCAATATCGGAGAAATGTTCTACACAAAGAAGTCATTATAATTCAGGGGCTGCTTCACCTACTTGTCAGAAGTATTGAACAACATTTCATTTTAGTATATGATTTCCCTTATAATTGGCTTAGTTAAAAGTAGCTCATTTTAAAAATGATTGTCAGTTGCAATAATAGAAAATTAAGTGGTAAGAATTTGTAACACCTCCTGCTAAAATCATTCCTCAACCCCAGTGAGGCCTCTTGGTAAATACTGTATGCATGTTACATATTTATAATTAATGCAACTAAAGGCACAAATATACCTGTACTTTACTTCATATATGACCACTATAGTTTATCAATCATGCATAATGACATCAACTACAATGTTTTATTAAGGAGAAATAAAGGATACTTAGTATTAGATCCAATTTTTAAATTGATATATTTACACATTCAGTCATTTATAGATAGTGCATGCTATTTTTTGGGAGCCACCCCTCCACCCACATATCATAAGAAAGAAATCGTTTATTGACTGTATCTATTTCTTGGGTTATCCTTTTACCTTGCATTCTTCACTTATTTAGCACCAGAATATTGGTAGACTAAGGCCATGTGCACACAGCGTTTTTTTAATGCATTTTTTATGTGTTTTCTCGTGCAGTTTTGTGACAACTTTCTATATCTATCCTTGTGCCAACAAAGTCAATGACAAGTCTAAATCTTGTGTGCACATGTTGTTTATTTTTTCCTTGCATATTTAGTGCAGAAAAAAATTTGCAGCATGTCAACTCTTGGTGTGTTTTTGCAGCATTCTTTCACCCATTGACTTTAAAGGGAACCTGTCAGCTAGTTTGTGCCCCTCCAGTTATCACTGTCTGTACCTGTAGCTTTATAATACTATTCTAATCATCCCTGTCTGAGCTCATAGTGTAATGTTAAAGGTGAAATAAAAGCATTTATATACTTACATTTCCTTATGTAATGAGGCAGTCAGTCCCCAGCTTGGAGGACGGGGACTGTTTGGCAGGTTAATAGTTAACATTTCAGCCTTTTGCTAGAACATATTGGGAGACCTGATGTGATGTCACAACCATGTGACTACAATAGGCGGAGCTAAGTTCTCATTGAACATAATATGTTTGCTGTTTAGCTCCGCCCACTTTGGTCACATGATCGTTACATCACACAGGTTCTTTAGCCATCCAAGTTAAAAGTGAGTTAACTATTATCCTGCCAGACAGTCCCCCTCCTCCAAGGTGAGGACTGAAATATAAGTGTATAAATGCTTTTTCTTCACCTTTAACATTACACTATGAGTTCAGACAGGGATGATTAGAATAGTATTATGAAGCTGCAGGTACAGATAGTGATAGCTGGGGGGGCATAAACCACCTGGCATGTTCTCTTTAATGAAGACAGGAAAAAACACTGCAAAAGCGCTGTTCACACAGTGGGCTTTTGGTACATTTTCAATGCCTTTTTAATAAAAAAAATGTATGAGTTGTTAAATTTAGTTAAATGTCTTGGTACTTGAAGGAGTAATATATCTCTCTTCCTCTCTCCTCCTTTATCCATCATGAATTCATGATCTTAATTTTACTTTTGTATAAAAATTCAAGCAAAGAATAACATATGTAAAAACGCATCGAACACAAGTCATAAATACGTCAAAAAACGCGTTGCTTTTTTTTGTGCATTTTTTGCAAGGAGATGCAGATTTGGTGCAGAATATTTCCGCATCAAATACTCAATGTGTGCATATACCCTAACAATTCCTGCCCTTCCTCGAATATCAAGATATCGAGCTTTCAGTCGCTGTGGTGGTACCAGAGTGCTTTTAATCACCGCTTTGGGCATAGTCAGTGGCGGTGGTAATTGGGCCTCCAGTGCTGGGGGCAGTTACAGCTGTCAATTACTATGCAGAGAGTATTGACTGAAGTCATGCCGAAACCACCCCAATGACTGAAAACCCAAGGAACAAAGTTCATATCGTCCTGGTGCCGCTGCTGGGTAGCTTCAGAACGCTATTAATCTGCAGATTAAACCGATATCTGCAGATTAATAGTGCTCTTACTTGACAGGACCCTATTAATAAATTTGTGTTATAAATACGAAGGCTATGATATTGTACCATCCTTTTTGTATCACCCTGTCCTACTGTAAAGTGTAGATGTTTGTTTTGGCTCTGTAATTAACTGGTATACCTCAATATAAATGAAAATTTTAGTATCCCACCTATAGGAGCCCATTATATAAGATAAAGCAGGCTATGATGCTACTATTTAATTAAGTCTTTGCCTGCAGTGATCATAGATATTTCCTAATAATATACTGAATAGTTCCTAGAACAGTAATTTCCAGTAATTATTATGGATCTAATAAAACATTCAAGGCAAGAATAGCATGCGAAAATAACTCTCACAATTATATTACTAATGGGGACAAAGGCTAAAAGTTAAACTCTGAGGTGAATTGCATCAAGGAGGTGAGATCTTCCTTGGCAGTGATACTTAATTGGTAGAATTGAGTCTTGTGTATTTATGTATTAGTAACATTGCTCTGGACTCAATAATTCAGTAGGATATGGTTTCTTTCCATCTTTTAATCATTTCAGGCTTCAAGACTTATATCAATTAGTATATTATGTATTTGCCGAACAGATTTTCTAAAGGGTTTTCTAACTTCATAATATGCCAGGCATAACATTATATATGATATTGAGGTGTCCATCCTTATTTTTTCTTAAATTTGATAATGACTCAAGAAATAAATTCAATAAAATATCACGACATGCATGAAAAATCAAAGATTGGCTCCAATGCACACTACAACCACTGGGTAGTCTTGCAAAAACACATACAGCATAGACATCTAGTAACAGAGTAACAAAAATTGTGTTTTTTTTTTATCCCTTAAAGCTGGTAAAATCAAGAGATAAGTTGACCCAAAAGCAGAGGTAAGGAAGGACACATGTAGAATTCTCTACTAGCAGTCAAGCTCTGTTTGAGACAAGTTGTGATTGTTTATTAACAAAAGACCAGCAAAAATCTTAAGGGTGAATTTACACACATTTTGTAAAGGAGTTGCCCGCCTTTGGAGGCAACACTTTTTTTATTTAAATGCATTCAATTAAGGCTAAAAATAATTTTTTTAAATGGGTATCATTATAATTTTTGCATTGTTTGTCTCCTATAGCCTCAGTATTACACTATTTATTGCTGGCTACAGAATGAGTTATTAGGTTGGCCCCATTAGCTTTATTTTATTAGATTTGTTGGATTTGGTCCATTGGTCTCCAAAAATAGAAAATATTTTTTTCATGCTCTAATTTGAAATTTGCAATTGGACAAGACTGATGGACATGTCTGGTCACTGCTCCTCCAACAGTAGCCATTTTATGCATGGGAGAGCTGTGCAGTCTGTGAGGAAAGCTGCGCTAACAAGAGTAGGGTAAGAACCTATCAGACCTATATTCTAGTAAGTGTCACAAAATCATGTCCCCCACTAGTGATGAGCAAACATTTTAAAGTTGGTATTCAGGCGGGGAAGCTGAACTTTTTGGCATACCGTTCACGACCCCGAACTTGACCTGAACAGCCAGCCACAAGTGAAAAACTTCCAATGATGGGAGGGTGTTTTTTTTTTCAAACAGATTTTGGAAACACATCGGTGGACAATCAATGCTCATGTCAGAGATATTACTTATATAAAATATAGAAAAATAGACGTCACACAGTTACCCATAACCATAGAAAATAGGAAAAAATTCCGGCACCAGGCTTTTCTTCAAACCTTAAAATCCAATCTTTTATTGTGTAAAATATAATAAAATCATCATCATATGAGGAACGCAGCACCTAACGCCTGATGCGTTTCAAACAAAGATCATAATCATAGACTATGATTCCTGGCACCTGTGTTTGACCAGTATTCCGGTGAGACACGACTTCCTTCCTCCACTCCCAGCTTGCACTCATAGCCATTCACTTTGAAAAATTTATTAGTAAATTTAAAATAATAATAATAAAATCAGTAAAAAAATACATTCTATTTCTACATTTCATGGTAAGAAAACTCCTTTTATTAATCTCGGAAAATCCCTTTAAATTACCGATACTACTGATCACTACCTGTTTGAGATATGTTTTCAATATGAGTAGAATCACGGTCTGGTGCACATTACTTGTTTAATTAATTGATAACCCTAATAACTAGTCATTTTGATAATAAGGCTCCTAAATGGGATTTTGGCATTTGTTCTACAGGTATAGAGTTATCATGGATCCGCTAATCAACATTAGTCTAAAAACAGCTGCTCTCAGATTAATTAAAAGAAATACAGAAAGCTATTCATCTGAATGTATCTACCAAGCAAATGTGTTAAAGTCAATTAAGAAAATTGTAATGATGGTGGGGAATAGTTAAAGCAATTTTAAGGTACAAAAATTGAATTTAAAAATAAATCTTTTGTTATTCTTGACATTCGAATTATAATATGAACACTAGCAATTGTTCCATGGTGCATTATTTGGAAGATTTTACAGGAGAGCATTGACATTTTAATGCCAGGTACTGCAAAGATTTGTCACAATGATAATCACTTCACTAGTCAAGTGATTTCTAATTACTCTATGTATGACATCAAAGTCTGTGTACCAAAGGAACTAACTTTGGACAATCATTTTTTTTGGTTAGAAAGTCCATAAAAATAAAATATTAAAATAAAAAATGCTGGGACCTTAGCATTTAGTTTTAACTGGCAGAGAAACATGTCATCTACACTTGGATTCTAGTGTTCAAATTCCTTGCAGTGCTGCCTAAAGAGAAATAAGTCATTGCATGGTCCACATTGAAGTCAATGGTTTGTGTGTAGAGAAGTTACTCTGAGCACATTTGTTTACACTTTGCATTTTTGATACATTTTTTTGGATCTGTTTTTGCAGTGAAAATGCAGATCATTGGTTCCAAGTGGAGCAAAGGGTGTAGAACAAAGTAATTTACCATCTCCACAATCACTGGGTAAATCTCTCATTCCTAAAAAATAATACGCACCATAAAATGCTAAAATGAATGAGGAAACTCGTGTATTCCATTATTGCTATAGGAATATTTGAAGAAATGAGATACTGAGTTATGTATTGGCCACTCCATGTGAGCTCAATAACCATGACAAGGTGCATCTTTGTATCAGGATCCTAAGTTAAAATGCCTTTCTCTGGATCCAAAATCTACTCATCATAGGATCCAGCTAAACATGAAGATGGAAATGCCCTGACTATAGGACAGAGTGCTCAGTAAGAAGGAAATGTACTACAAATATATCAAAGACTGACCGGTACCTCCAGTAGGTGTGAATAAGTGCTAGCTGAAAACACAATATAACCTCAAAAATACATACAGCTGCACTTAAAATACTAAAATATGCTAATATTGAATACGGGAACGCTAGTATTGCATTACTGCAGTCTCTTTCTCCTGTAGAGTGTAAGATCTCATGAAATGAATCTACATAGCACTGATTCCTTTCTCTATATCTCCCATGTAAATATTTACGTAGCAAACAATAGGAAAAGTATTCTGGGAGTGAAACCTTTATCGGCTAACTGTAAGAATTATATTAGCAAGCTCTCAGAGCACGAAAGGTACCTTCATCAGGCTTATTATAAATTAATTACTGAGACAACATTTAAATAGATATTACAGTAGGACATGAGGTGATGTTAACTGGAGATGGGCCAAGGAAATTATTAGGTTTATGTTAGTAACGCAGATGAGGTGGAAGTGGTCTTTTAGAGATCTGAATTCCTTCTTGTGGAGGTGTGAACTGTGTCTATGTAATGAGTCATGAACCCAGGCATTAAATTGAGTCCCATTGTTAGAGATAATTCTTATGATTTTGAATTCCCAGATTTTTCTTTATCATTTTTGAAGTGACCTTTTAATATTAGAACTTTTATTTCTGCCATACTGTGTCCAAATCTAGAGAAGTGTATTCCTATACGCGTGCCCAGCTCATTTTTTATCCTATGGCTATGTAGATTCATTTTTGTTTGTAGTTTTTGTTTTGTTTCCCCAATATATGTCCCTGTAGTGCACCTTGTACATTGTATCATGTACACCACATTAGAGGATGTACATGAAAAAAAGGTCATGATGTTATAGTCCTGGTTTGTATTGGGTATGAGGACTTTATCTGTTGGTAATATATGGGTACAGGTCTTGCAATTCTTACTGTTACAGAGAATGTGCCCATCTCTGATGGTGATGTGAGGCCCTTTTGACAAGGAGATTCCTTAGATTGGGTGGTTGTTTGTAGTTCTGGGAATATTGCTTTCAGTCTGTAGTCCTTGTGGAATGTGGGCTGAAGATCAGCGCCAATATTTTAGGGTGGCTTCCAAATTCAAAAAGGACTCGTGTGTCATGACCCGCGCTGCTTATATTAAGGCAATCAAACAGTGATCATCATCAAAAGATTCTCCTTTTATTCCTTCTATGCATTTCGGAGCCAGCACCAACTCCTTCCTCAGGGAGTAGAGCTCACTGCTCCCTGAGGAAGGAGTCAGGACTGGCTCCGAAACGCATAGGAAGAATAAAAGCAGAATCTTGTGATGATGATCACTGTCTGATTGCCTTAATGTAAGCAGCGTGGGTCGTGACACACGAGGTCTTTTTGAATTTGGAAGCCACGTTGATTGTATGAGTGTAGACCCTGCAGCAACTATTGTTACCTGCCTTCAAGCTGGTTGTGTGCTACACAACCTTCCCAGGTGAGCATATAACTTTCGGTTAGCCTCATCGCATAAAACAGGTAAGACCCTATTTGCGCTTCTTTCCTTTCTAGCAAATTCAATATTTTAGGGTGTTCATGTATATCTCCCATAAACTGAAAACTCTTATGGTCGACAGGGTCCTCTACCTGTTTCTGTCTCTTCTCTACCATATGAAATTTCTCTTCTATTATAAGCATTTCTTTATTGAAATTCACAATAATTAATTCTATGTGACTCAAATGTTTTCTTAAAATGTTGGCAAAGGTATCAAATTCAAGTTTCTAAAGAAGCATTTATCTCTAATATTTATCTTCTATATCATCTATATATAACTAAGTTAATCACTAATTAGAACATTTTATAAGCTGCAAGGACAAATCTGTTTCAACCACTCAGCAATTTCTACAAAAATACTATATATTAGATAATGACCGGCATCACCTGCATGTAAAGGTGCAAGCAAAAAATACATACACTAAGTGAATATTTGCTGCGACACTAAACATAATGAGTGTAAACTAGCCTATGGCTATGAAACAGGGCTATGTACAACTAAGATAATGCATATATGACAAAGAAACACAGTAAATACTGCTCTGAATGATAGAGAAAATAGAGAGACTTAGCTTCAACAATGACCAATGCAGAAGAGCCCGGTATCTGCGACGAGGTGAATAGACACAAAAATAGAAGCAATAATTGAAATTATATTGAGATTATTAATATTAAACAACTTATGAACCTATATTTATATTGATAAAGGACTGCTAATGTGAACCGAATACAAAGTATAAAAGTGTTCCATTATTAATGCAGCAGCATCTCTTTAATATACATGAACAAAATACATCAGGTACTATTAACAAGTTTGTATAATGTTTGTGACTGTGATAATACTGTGCCTGGGCATTCTGTCAGAGGTGTATAGTACATCTGGAGAATATCCCAAAGGATACTACCGATGGCAGGCAGTAGCATATGCCAGTCTATATGCATAGAATGACATATGCCTTCCATTGGGTCCCATTATAATAAAACCATATCTTTTATTTTACCGTATCCTTCTTACTATTGCTGCTACACTATATATACTTATGGTATTTTATACAGTAAGACAAACAGTATTCTTATGCAAAAAAGATTAACATATGACAATAGGACACCCTTTTGAGTACAAAATATCTTCTGAAAAGAAATATGACCATTAACTATTGTCAGTAGTATAATCTAACTCAATCTTCTTCAGTTTTTTTATTTTTACTGGAAATCGCTAATTTTGACCATATTTATGATATCAGAATAGTCACCAAAAATGTAAAAATATATAACTAACCAAATATAATAATTAATTAAATATAATCTGTGTTTGCTACTCCATTAGTAGAGGCAAAGACCCTGATTTCAGCGATATGTCACTTACTGACCTGCTAGCAGTTCTCATAATGCTGAACTCTGTATAAGGCTTGGGTCCTTCTTGCAGTAGGCATGCAAGAAACTCATATCCCAACACCTGACACAGCTGCCTGCTCTTCTGACAAGGATCGGGCAGCCGCATAGAAATGCATGTAGCTAACACTTTCCTGCCTGGAGAGTCGCCGACTATGCCAGGTGATGCGGTGCGAGACTCTCATGAGTTTCGCCCATGTCTCTTGCAAGTGAGACCTCAGCCTAACTGTGCCCACACCACTGATTGGCAGTGTATACAATGGTTTACCATTCAGTGTTTTGGCCAGGATACCACAGAGCTCACAAACATGAAAGAGGACTTGGCAGAAGGTTTACTAATGATAATCTCCTGCTGATAAAATAGGGATTCTATCAAAACTACACTGATCAGACACATTGCTGGAATCAAAGTCACTGTCTCTACATTATGTTCCTCTCAGATTAGGTGGCATAAACCTTCTGACAGAATCCCTTTAAAAAATAATTTGCTTATTTATTAAATCACTCAATTCTGTCTGGTGGTTGAGACCATTAATGGCTGCTTTACACGTCCCGATATCGTCCCGATATTGGATACAACGGCATGGGAGCGCGCACATTTTTGGCAGTAATCTAAGATCGCCTAGGAGCTGTCACACAGGGAGATATCGGCAGGCAACGTAACTGCGATGTATACGCCCCCTCGTACGAGCGACCCAGGGAACGACCATTTAACATGGGAGTGAATAGGGGAAGTTGTGCTCCAAATCGTTGTTGGGCTGTCACACAGCATGATCCTGCCAGATCGTCCATCCAATATCGGGCAGTTGGAGAGCCTGCACAATTTCCCCCTGATATCGTTTTGGCATCGTTCTTGCATCGAATTGCTCATTTACAGCACACAACGCACGAATGATATCGGCGCCAATGCACGAACTACTTGACTTTTTATCGTTGTCGGACAACGATATCGGGACGTGTAAAGTGGCCATAAGGGTATCCTATAAGCTTAATGTATGTTCTTTTATTGCTGGGGTGTATGAATTATACAGTAAGCACTATAATGCCTCATAGTGGTAGTTGCAGGCATATTTATTTTATCCACTTAAGAAATTTTGGGAATGCAAGATTTGATGGGGTATTGAACTTATGATAAGATAAATTTTTGTCCTTCGCAAAGAAGCTCTGAATTTCATGCTTTCCCATTGTTGCACATTGAACCATTTTCTGTTTTTGAGGGTTTATTTTAAAGCTATTTTTCCACTAGTCTAATCTAAGCATATTTTAAAGATCAATGCCAACATTTTTATGTAAGATAAGTTAAAAAAGTAATACATTAAATGGTATATTGATCCACAACTAGTCTGTACATGTAAACTGTGGAGCGTCCTAAAACAGTTATAATCATTATTGCTTTTGTAGAGTGAAAAATGACTCTAGTGGTAAATTGTTATTATATATGCTTTCCCTTCACTTCTGTTTAAGATTATGTTGATTTAACAGTTAATAGAAGAGAGTTCATGTATATGATTATTATTTATATATTCATGATATATGGCATACATTATTTTCTAGTGCAAATGCATAAAAAATGCATTAGACTGTGCCTCACACCTACAGACATTGGAAGACTTCATTACATAAAATGAACCAGTATATATGGTATACTTCCATAAGATCAGTTTAATACTGTAAGATGTTTTCTAGGTAGTTATACATCATATATAGATAAAATCATAGGCGTTGTTAAAAGTAAAGTCAGCAAACTGATAAAATGTAGTTTTTCAACCCAATAAATTGTAAACTATTTGCAATCTATATCCTCTCAAATGCTTTACGCAAAGGTTGTTCAATGTACGGGAAATGATAATTACTATTTGATGTCGTAACTTAATGTAAAAAAAGTATCCTATTACATAAATATAATATGTGAGTGGATGTTCTTAATGGTACATGGCACTTGAGATCAAGCCGAGGCTACTTGCTGGTAGTAGAGAGAAGGATGATGCAGGTAACGTCCGGTCCCAGAGTTATTAAGATGCGTCTGTGAGAAACAAACAATGCAAAGTACATGTAAATGAACAGAAATAGCCAAGCTTAATATTTAGCTATGTTACATCTCTGAAAATATGTGACAAAAGTATAACCAGTTTCCTTTACTAAGGTACACGACAAGACAGTCAATGATGCCTATTTGAGATATGGGACAATTAGTAGGAAAGAAAATACTGTAGGTCGTTCAATGAGCTGCAATGAATAACACAAGACAGCATTAGTTAAATGCAGAAAACGAAGCCTTTGGTAGATCATTATACCTAATGGAAATTGTTTTCAACCTTGATGGCTTCAACAGATCACAGTAAAAAGAGTCCAAAAGTCATTAATAAATAAACTATGTACGAAAACCAGAATTTGCTTATTTATTAATTTTTTGTTTGCTTTGAGATACGTGTTTTAAGCTAGAACCAGGCAGACACACAAAATACCTAATATATCTAATATTTATGGATATATTTAGGTCATAGTGGCATAGTGGCATAGAACAACTGAGAGTTTACGAATTTTCATAGTAGAGTTTAATACGACCAATGATATAGAAAGGGTTAATCGACCACGCTACTGGACATGAGGAGATAATAAACTCTGATAGACATAAATCAAGTAATATTAGCTGTGGTTTATTAGTGAACACGTTTCAGAGCTCCAGTGCCCCTTCTTCGGGACAAAACAACATTCAGGACAGAGCCCTTAAATGCGTTGACTAATAAACCACAGCTAATAGTACTTGATTGATTTCTTCCAGAGTTTAATATCTCCTCATGTCCAGCAGCATGGTTGATCAACTCATTCTATACCATGGTTGCATTGTTTCAATTCTGGGGATCGCTACAGCTGTTGCAAGCTTGGATAGTGGTTGTGGCTTCTCACAACCCTAAAAGATGAGCTTTATTTCATTCAATTGTTGGTGTTACCACCGATAATACCCTATTTTGTGCTCTATTTCTCTCTTTCTAATTTCTGTCATAATAGAGTTTAGTAACCCACATGAAACTAGGAATGATGTCACAAAAGTGGTTAAGTGGATGAAGGAATGTAAGCAGGAAGGTAATAAAGGCCAAGGTTAACTGAGTAACTGGTCTGACCCTATAAACTTGGGTCCCTAGTCTGACCCTGTACCCAGAGATACTTCTGATGGTGAGGAGGTTTGGCCTCTGCTCCTCAACCAGTCCTGTGCTAATTTCCCCTCACCTAACCAAGGACTAAAACAGCTGCAGCAAGTTCTTCAAGAGGAACCTTCAGAGGGAACTAGGAAAGCTTCAGCACACCAAATGATAGTCTTACTGCAAATATGGTCAGAGCAGAGTGACGCTCTATCTGCGACACCAGGTGGAAGGAAGTGGAACTTCTTAAAGGTTGAGGGAATGGAGAATAGACTGCTCTGACACCCCTCCACCTCCACCTACAGAGCCACAATACCGTTCTCTGAAATGCATTGATGTTAATATAAATCACTTTCCTTTATTATATTGGACTGCATCATCCTTGTAATAGTGTGTCTTTAACTCATTATTTGCTCCATGTGGATTACTACTTCTCAGAGTGCTGCAGTAGCCAGGTTAATAATTCCTCACTTTGATGTGAGCTCTGGCTGTGAGCCCACATATTTCCGCTCACATCCCAGCTGATCTCATCAGCTGAGATGTGTGGCCAACACCACCAATTGGCGGTATTAACCCGTTGAATCATGCTGTCATTCACTGACAGTGTGATCCATTGCACCATTCCCTGTTATTCAGTGCCCACATTGCGATTGTGGGATCTCGCTGTGATACCTTCATAGCCTGGGGTGCTATGGTGACCCCGGATGCTATTAGGGATCACTTCCTGTGGATGCCTGGCAAGCATCAACATCCACAAGAAGTGATTTTTTTGTGCTATATAGAAATAAGATGTAGCTCATCTTTATATAGCACAAGCAATTGGACTGTGCAGCACTGTGGCACCCTATGGAGCAGTGTAAAACAAATATTTTTTTTTTTAAATATAAAAAATATGAAAAAAAACGCAAAGTTCAAATCACCCCCTTTTGTCCTTTTCAAAATAAAACTATTAAAGAAATGAAAAAAATACACATATTTGGTATCACCACATTCAGCAATGCCCAATTTATTTCAATATAAAATTAATCAGATCTGTAAACTGCATAACAAAAAAAAGACCAAACGCCAAAATTATGGGTTTTTTGGTCACCACAAAATTGAAATAAAATGCAATAACAAGCGATCAAAACAACGTATCTAACCAAAAATGGTATCATTAGTAATGTCAGCTCAAGATGCAAAACACAGCCCCTGATCCCAAAAAATGAGAACACTGTGGGTCGCGGAAAATGGAAAATGGCAACAAAAGCGTAATTCTTTTTATTAAATTTCTGAACTTTTTTCGCCACGTAGATAACATTAAAAGAATACATATTTGTTATCAACAAACTCGTAATGACCCAAAGAGTCATACCAACATGTCAATTTTACCATGTAGTGAACATGGTGAATAAAAATCCTAAAAAACGTGTAATTGCACTTTTTTTGCTATTACACTGAACTTGGAATTTTTTTTCCCATTTTTCTGTACACTACATGGTAAAATGAATGATTTCTTCTGAAACTACAACTCGTCCCGCAAATAGCAAGTCTATATTGACTGAAAAATATATAAGTTATGGATCTTGGAAGCAGGGGAGTGAAATACAAAAAAATGGAAAATGGCCGGGGGGTAAAGGGTTTCTAATGTAGAAGCATGTTTCTTATCAAACTTACATAAACTAATTACGGTGCTCAATGAAAATACAAACTCACACATTTAGGTTCTTTAGCTTCTATCTTGCAGCCTCTTTTGTATATCAGGCACAAAGCTTCATAGTAAAGTTTTACGTATTTATTTTAGTTCTACAAATCATTGGAAGGTGTTACATTGCCCTCCTTCAGCTGGTGAACATTTTATAAATTCAATAATTGAAAGCTAATTAAGCATATGCAAATAATGACAAAATAAAAAGTGAGTTAAGATTTTAATCAACAGTTCATTTTGGCAAAACACAGTATTTGAAACAGTTACACAATATATAATGTATGGAAATGTATCATAGCCTTTAACACATTTCATGAATTTTATGTAAATACAACAGGAATTACCAGAAATAAATGTGTTATCGTTATCACATTGTTCACACTGTTAAGATTACACAAAATAATGCTGAAAGGAATGTTTTCCACCTGCTAAGAATGAAAGCCGTATATTGTAAGACATCAATCATCTGATACGTTCAACTTTTACATTGTGTTTTACTTTTTGAATATGTATGTAGGTAACCTAAGTCCAATTTAACACAAAAGACATGAGACTACATACATCTGACATTACAGGGTCTATACAGAACTGTTAGGGTGCGTGCACACGATCAGTATACGCAACGTTTTGGACACAGCGTCTTGCCGCTGCATCCAAAACGCTGTGTTGTACAGTACAAGCATAGGGGATGGGATTTCAAGAAATCCCATCCTCACTATGCTTAACCCGCCCGCAGCATGTTTGGAGCTGCAGTGTGGGTTGCCGGCAGTCCGCTCCTCCGCAGCATGTTTATTTCATGCTGGGGAGTTGGAAGCGGCTGCGACAGAGAGACTGCAGGGAGAAGCCACCCTGCACCCGCCGCACATGGTGAGTACAGGGCGGCTGCGGTCTCCCTACGGCCACCCGCGGCTTCACTCGGATCCTGAGGAGCTGCATTTATTCCCATAGCGGTCCCACCACTACTGCCTGACGAATCCTCTGATCTTTTGTCATTCTACATTTTCCTGGTCTTTAAGTGCCACCATTAGCGAGGCTCTATGTCAATGCCTCCCTTTGAAGTAAATTATTTGTCTCATAACAAGACAAAAACTTTATCAAGGAAAATATGGCACTCCTAGTCACCGGCTAGATAAAATAGTTTCATTCTTTACTATCTCTTCATTAAAAAGATGGTACATGTCATATTGAATGCATTACAATGTGACACATTTCTAATGTTCTGATGTTTCACACATCCTTAGTCATAGTATGAAGAGATAATAAAGCACAAAACTATTTTATCTACCCGGTGACTGGAAGTGCCATATTTTGCATGATAAAGTTTTTCTCTTGCTCTGGACTGTTCAGTGGCACCAGCAGGAATTTGCACCTGTCAAGACTTTGAGGATATCTGGTCTCTAGCAGAAAATTGAAATGCAGTGGTGTGTCCTATAATATTTTTTCTTTGATTATTTATGTATTTGTACTTATGCTCATGTGACCATGTTGGGCATAGTCAGTGGCAGGTCATTGAGCAATTTTAATGAGAAGAAGGCAAAAGAGAAGAGATTGGGTGACAGGAAGAAGTGCACCAGCAGGAATTTGCACCCATCAAGGCTTCAAGGATATCTGGTCTCGAGCAGAAAATTGCAATGCAGTGGTGTGCCCTATAATATTTTTTTCTATAATTATTTATGTATGTTTCTTATGCTCATGTGACCATGTTGGACATAGTTATTGGCAGTTTATTGAGCAATTTTAATGAAAAGAAGGCAAAAGAGAAGAGTTTGGGTGGCAGGAAGAAGTGCAGTGACAATATAAAAAGTTGTTGGGACCCAAAATGAAAGGAGAGTATTATTATTGTTTAGTCCCATTATAACCTTTAAAATAATGCAAATGAGATCCACACAAATGTCTATTCATTATGATCTATCATTTTGCAGACATTTCTAGCAATAATGATTATTTTAAAATCAGTTCATTATTTTCTAATCAGAGGTAACAAAAAAATGTGTATTAGGGCCCTTTCACATCTGCGTTTATTTGAAATCGCGGCAGATGCGGTGAAAAAACCGCATCTGCCGCGATTGCCACATAACCGCTGCACTTGCGTCGCGGTTGCGGTAATCCCCATAGAAAGTATAGGGGGACTTGCGGCAGGTGCGGCCGCGAAAAAAACCGCGGCTGACCGCGATTGCCGCATAACCGCTGCACTTGCGGCGCGGTTGCGGTAATCCCCATAGAAAGTATAGGGGGACTTGCGGCAGGTGCGGCAAGTGCGGTTTTGCACTTGCGGCAGGTGCGGCCGCGAAAAAAACCGCGGCTGACCGCGGTTTTTTTTTGCGGCCGCACCTGCCGCAAGTGCAAAACCGCACTTGCCGCACCTGCCGCAAGTCCCCCTATACTTTCTATGGGGATTACCGCAACCGCGCCGCAGGTGCAGCGGTTATGCGGCAATCGCTGCAGATGCGTTTTTTTCACCGCATCTGCCGCGATTTCAAATAAACGCAGATGTGAAAGGGCCCTTAGACAAACTTTATTCATTAGAAGAAAGAAAAATGTGCATGAAATACATTCTAGTGGAAGACAATATTGGATAAAGTAGCAAAAATGTTTTTTCGTGACATGCAACAAAGTATCAAATTAATACCTTAATGAAACTTTATTCATTGCTTCAAAACTAAACATACGAAAAGTAAAGCGCCTTTTCTTGCACCTGCTTCCACATTCTTAGTTCAGCTTTTAACACTGGCACTGCCATATTACTGCTCTTTTCAGCAATAGCTTGAAATGAATAGCTCAGGATTAGTGATCCTTTAAAGCATTCCATAACTAAATATCACAATAAAAATTACCGGCATTCTTAAATGACCACAATATACCAGCGGTTTTAAAGTGTCTCTGCTATTTGTCAGTTTCCATTCTGGCAAAAACAGAACTCTTAATTAAGCAGTGCTCTACATTATATAAATGGCCGGAGTCCTCAATAATAGCAGACATTTATGAAGCAGTGCATAAAATTTTAATTGATCAATCAACAAAACCTGTACATTGGGATGAAGCAATACAAGTTTTGTCACTGCAGTATAATGCTGATTGTACAATACGCATAGTAAGTACCATAAAGTTTTTTGGCCCAGATGATAACGAAAAATGCAGAAGTGAATGATGCATGCAAATGAGCATTGCAGATATTACACTGCAACTTTGCAAACAGAAGTAATAAGTGCCGATAATGCTCTGACAGCACTCATAAATCACACATAGCAAGGAAATTTATGATTCAGATATTTCTTCTTTATGCTCTTCTAGCTTAATTTTTTCCTTCGATTTTTAAAGGCAACCTGTTCTGAGGTCAAGCACTTTTATAATAGGGCCTCTCGCTAATCTAGATATCACAATTGTGCATCCAGGAACTGCAAATTAATTTGTACAGTAACATGCTCTCCATGTCCTCTCATCCATTATGTCGAGAGGTGTGATATGACATTGATTCAACTTGATAAAAAATCCTGCTTGTAAGGAGTCAAGGCTGCTGACAAAGGATGGTTATTTTGTATTGGTAATTTGCAATTGCACTTCTGATTAATCATACTGGTTCAAATGTGTAACGTAATGCCTAACAGTATGAATGTGATGAAAAGAAAAAAATATGCACTTGTTAAATCTCATATTCAATCCATGTTGGCCTACTTATCTTGCCATGGCAACATGAGGCATATTCATATGACCAATACAAGCAATAGAGAAGCCGGGCACCGCTCAATGTTTGGGCCAGGTACCTGCAAGCAGTTGATTCTAGACTCACTAGGGTATGGATCAGGTGGTGCTCTCAACCATGAAGACCTCAAGCAGCAGTGTGAGTAAGAAGAAAAAATGAGGAGCCACTCACCATTAAGCTGATCTTCAGGATTTCTTTACTATAAGCAGTGTCACGGAAACATAATAAGATGTCACCAATAAACTGTGGAAAAGAAAAGTGCAAAGTGTCTTACTTAAGGAGGGAAGGATTAGCAGGGAAGTGATATAGTGCTTACCTTGTGTGGTTGTGAGCCACAACCAAAAGGAAGTGTCAATTATGCAAAATATCAGGAAAAATGGTATCAAATCCATGCTGCTGACAAAAGATCCAATTCAAAGAGATCATTTTATCATATGGTGGGTTATTCTATGCATTTTGAAACATTACGCCGCTTCTTCATCAGGAAATATACACCAGTTACCAACCATCATAACTACCATATGCTACAATGATCGCTTTGAATTGGATTATTTGGCAGTATTGTGGATTTGATTTCATTTTCACTGATATCCTACATCATGACATGTTGGCAATGGGGAGGGAGATTAGAAGGCATGGGATAACAGTGCCGTTTCGCACCTGACTGGTATTTCAATGGGTCCATCTATTGATGTCATGATGTCTCCGTCTAAAAATAAACAAGGAGACAAAGAGGCGCAGATTGTGCCTTATCACTTATGAGAAGTAAGGGTGGCCTCACAAGTTGCTTGCTCACCTGGTCAGCTTGTGATCACCCACAACCGGCTTGTATGCCTGAGTTACAGCTGCTGAAGGACCCACACCACCACATGCACCATGGGAAACGATTAAGAAAACCAAACAGGAGTGGTGTCTCCGGTCCGTGCTGCTGCCCGAAATTATGCAAAAGAAGACAATGTTTGTATGTGCTGCACATACAAGCCTTGTCTTCTTTTGCATTATTTCGGACAGCAGCATGAACAGGAGACACCACTCCTGTTTGGTTTTCTGATGATGTCTCCGTGACACTGTTGATAATAAATAAACCCTGATGATCAGCTTAATGGTGAGTCCCCCACATTTTCTATCAACTCACACTGACATTCATATGACCACAACAGGAAAGCAATAGTCTGAGCTGTCTTATGCCATACATATAGACATACTGTAACTGCTGCAGCTGGTCACTTCATTAAGTTTTTACATGGCTGGTCACTTCATTAAGTAGTTACATGGATGTACTGTATGGCATGTCAGCACTGCCAATGGAATCAAAGACTAGGGCTCTACTGGAGTGGTCAACATGGATTAGTACAGGGGTGGGCAACTCCGGGCCTTGAGGGCCGTAAACAGTGTACGTTTTCTGTATATCCTTAGCATTTGACAGTTGGTAATTAATGTCCTGCACAGGTGATGGTTCCAAATGTCAAATGCTAAGAAATGGTTTATTTCTTTTTAAAACATTTCCTTCTGGCGGGCTAAAATATCATATTGCAGATGTCTACTTTTTTATTTTTTAAATATATTTATAGAATATAAACCTGACTCCGATAAAATAATGGCCAAATATTGTTACTAAAATAAGGTATGACATCAGGCTGATAGGCGGGAGGAGTGGGACTTTTCCCTATGGGCCACCCGGGTGTAGGGTTCGGGGGCCGTCTGCTCCTCCAGCAGCAGCCCTGCTTTAAATCATTTGCTGCTGAGTGGTCTCGACATTCAGGGGGTGGGCCCATGACCATGAAGGGGTCAGGGCCACATACATGAAGGGGGCGGGACCATTTCGCCAAAACAGGGCCCCACTCAGACCAATCAGAATCATTAGATGCAGATCCTGGGCTCTCCTACAAACTTCTTTATATCCCTAATCCCTCTCTGAGCTGATCATGTGACCCCTTATGCTTCCTTTCCATGTTACATCATCACAGGTCCTGTGACTAGCACATATATAGTATGATGTGTGTGTCTATCTGTCTGAGTGTCTTTCTGTCACTTTGTGTGTTTGACAGTGTCTGTCTCTACACAGCACTATACAGTATATACAGGTCCACACTACATGCTGTATTAGTGTGCCTATATACAGTATATATATAGTGTCGACCTGTATATACAGTATAGTGCTGGGTATACAAGATATACACCAGCACTCTAAGGGGCCGTTCACATCAGTGTTTTTGCTCTCAATCAACTTCTGGACTAAATCCTGACTGACAGCAGTCCATTCTTGCATAATCAATGCTTGCGTTTTGCCAGAATTTGTTGGTTTTTGTTTGTCCGCCCGTATCTTGATGATTGACCACAAGTTCTCAATAGGATTAAGATCTGGGAAGTTTCCAGGCCATGGACCCAAAATCTCTATGTTTTGTTCGCTGAGCCATTTAGTTATCACCTTTGCTTTATGGCAAGGTGCTCCATCATGCTGGAAAAGGCATTATTGGGTGCCAAACTGCTCTTGGACTGTTGGGAGAAGTTGCTCTTGGAGGACATTCTGGTACCATTATTTATTCATGGCTGTGTTTTTAGGCAAGACTGTGAGTGAGCCAATTCCCTTGGCTGAGAAGCAACCCCACACATGAATGGTTTCAGGATGCTTTACAGTTGGCATGAGACAAGACTGGTGGTAGCGCTCACCTCTTCTTCTCCGAATAAGCTGTTTCCCACATGTCCCAAACAATCGAAAAGGGGACTCATCAGAGAAAATTACTTTACCCCAGTCCTCAGCAGTCCACTCCCTGTACCTTTTGCAGAATATCAGTCGGTCTCTGATGTTTTTTCTGGAGAGAAGTGGCTTCTTTGCTACCCTCCTTGAAACCAGGCCTTGCTCAAAGAGTCTCCGCCTCACAGTGCATGCAGAAGCACTCACACCAGCCTGCTGCTATTCCTGAGCAAGCTTGGCACTGGTGGTAGTTCGATCCCGCAGCTGAAACAGTTTTAAGATACGGTCCTGTCGCTTGCTGGTCTTTCTTGGGCGCCCTGGAGCTTTTTTGACAACAATGGAAGCTCTCTCCTTGAAGTTCTTGATGATGCGATAGATTATTGACTGAGGTGCAATCTTTCTAGCTGCGATACTCTTCCCTGTTAGGCCATTTTTGTGCAGTGCAATGATGGCTGCACGTGTTTCTTTAGAGATAACCATGGTTAGCTGAAGAGAGACAATGATACCAAGCACCAGCCACCATTTAAAGCGTCCAGTGGTGTCATTCTTACTTAATCATGACTGATTGTTCGCCAGCCCTGTCCTCATCAACACCCACACCTATGTTAATGGAACAATCACTAAAACGATGTTAGCTGCTCCTTTTAAGGCAGGATGTTGAAATGTGTTTTGGGGGTTAAAGTTCATTTTCTAGGCAAATATTGACTTAGCAAGTAATTGCTGTTAAGCTGATCACTCTTTATGACATTCTGGAGTATATGCAAATTGCTATTAGAAAAACTGAAGCAGTAGACTTTGTTAAAATTAATATTTGTATCATTCTCAAAACCTTTGGCCATGACTGTATATCTGCAAGAGGGATAAGGGAATGCCATCAATATAATTTCCAAGAAAACAAAACATTTAGCAATTATTGCCTTCTATAAGATAGCTTCAGAAAACAATGCAAATTTGTGGATTAAAGTTAAGTCTGGGAATGTGAATATCATGAAGTTTTCCAATAATTCTGAAAATTACGAGTCCTTCATTGGTATATGTAAAGATAAAATGAATAAAAGTAGAGTCATTTGATAATGATAATATTCAAAGCAAATTTCTAATAACTTTTGATTAGTTTTTTGATTTAAGGCTAACGTTTGATGTTACATCCATTGATTTCACTAGAACTGTTTGACACTGAACATTTTGTTGTTCACACAATAAATAGTAGAGCACAAAAACTTTTTGTAACTGCCTTTTACAGAACCTACAAATACGTTAACAGCCATTGATTTTCTTCTCCTACTCCATTACAGAGGGTTGAAGGAGTCATTCTCTTTACAGAGCTTGGTTCTGGGCCAAATAGATACAAAAAAGAAGAGTTTATGCTCATGAGCAGATTTATCTCTCTAGTCACCTGTGTCATTTTTAGTGCCTTTTTAATGTTTATCATCTATTCTAGAAATAAAAGGCCTAATGTAATAAGAGCTGAATGATGTCTAGCCACTGGCGGTATTGAGTACAGGCTCACAACATTGACTTTGCTAGCATATATCTCTCTTTCCTTGGCCACAAAACCAACATTAGCTTATTCACTCTTATTTTTAATATGATTGTGGTTGGATTCTAAACAATTCATAGATTGATTTCATGTAGCGTGCAACAAATACTACAATTACAACTAAGACTAAAAGATATGGTTGAAAGAGTGGCCAACATTATATTTCCTAAGCTCTAGTTCTGCTATGGAGGATTGAGTCATAGAAAACAACTATTTTGTAGATGTGAAACAATGTTGCTCTTCATTGTGACGACCTAAAAATTATAAGGAAATTAGATTTGGGTACCCACATTTTGTCCCTTGAAGATAAATTTGAGGGTTCCATTACATCTCAAATATTTCAATCAGGGAGAAAGAAATAATGCTCCTGTCCCTTTTTACCATGTTCCAAGGCGACTATGACTGTGTGGAAAAATATTCTGTGGCTTTATTTGACTCAGTTAAAGAGACAAGGTCAATACATTAGTTAATTCTAATACAAGGATTTTTTTCCTTATATATATGCGTCAGCATTGGCATCAGTCTTAGCAGTGTTCAGTTTTAATAATAAATCTCAAGTGATTTACAATGAACATAAAACTATTATAGGGAATGTCTCAATAAGATATCTAACAAGTAACACAATAAAGAATACATTCATAGCTTGTACTATAGAAATCCCCTGCTGAACGCTGAGGTCATGTTAATTATGTACAAAAATAATTTAAAAAAATGGTTGATGGTTAACAGCTCTCCTCTGTGAAGGCAAGATCTCATCACTGAAAATGCCATCCCTGCCTCGTGTGGCACAATGCACATTCAAGGAAGAAAGTGACACTCCAGCTATTTTCCAGATAAAATAGTAGGCTTCATTTAAACATCTTAAAACCATGACATTCCTATAAAAATTTATATATTATTATATGTTAAGGTCCTTATTTATGGATATTTATGGATAATGATTGACCTTGATATGGTGTGAGTCGTCGTAGGAAAAAGGGAATAAGAATGTCACAAATTTTAAGATGTTGGTATTCAATTATTTGATTTGGAAAATGACTGGAGAATTTACTTTCCTCCTTGCATATTCATTATGTGACCTAAAAATGATTTAAAAAATACAATTTAATTATTTCTTTTATATTCATGAGATGAATATTGTAAGTGTGATTGCTTAGGTCTATTGTTTTTTACCCTTAATTTCTCAAGAAATAGATAACTCGTGGCTTCCAGACGCATAATTATTATTAACATTTTTGACAAATGTAGCAACACTATATAAGGAGTAAGAGACAAATAAATGTACATTGCAGTAAGCAAATATTTGCTTTGCGCCATAGCACTTTACGCTGTTGGCACAGTTTGGACACAGCAATGCAAATTTAGTCAGAAGTCAATAGAATTGCACAAAATTTGATCCAGGCATACAGTGTTGGCCAAAAGTATTGACACCCCTGCAATTCTGTCAGATAATACTCAGTTTCTTCCTGAAAATGATTGCAATCACAAATTCGTTGGTATTATTATCTTCATTTAATTTGTCTTCAATGAAAAAACACAAAAGAGAATGAAGCAAAAAGCAAAACATTGATCATTTCACACAAAACTCCAACAATGGGCCGGACAAAAGTATTGGCACCCTCAGCCTAATACTTGGTTGCACAACCTTTAGCCAAAATAACTGCGATCAACAGCTTCCGGTAACCATCAATGAGTTTCTTACAATGCTCTGCTGGAATTTTAGACCAATCTTCTTTGGCAAACTGCTCCAGGTCCCTGATATTTGAAGGGTGCTTCTCCAAACTGCCATTTTTAGATCTCTCCACAGGTGTTATTTGGGATTCAGGTCTGGACTCATTGCTGGCCACCTTAGTAGTCTCCAGTAGTTTCTCTCAAACCATTTTCTAGTGCTTTTTGAAGTGTGTTTTGGGTCATTGTCCTTATGGAAGACCCATGACCTCTGAGGGAGACCCAGCTTTCTCACACTAGGCCCTACATTATGCTGCAAAATTTGTTGGTAGTCTTCAGACTTCATAATGCCATGCACACGGTCAAGCAGTCCAGTGCCAGAGGCAGCAAAGCAACCCCAAAACATCAGGGAACCTCCGCCATGTTTGACTGTAGGGACCATGTTCTTTTCTTTGAATGCCTCTTTTTTCTCCTGTAAACTCTATGTTGATGCCTTTGCCCAAAAAGAGAGAACATTCTTCCAAAACGTTTTAGGCTTTCTCAGGTAAGTTTTGGCAAACTCCAACCTGGCTTTTTTATGTCTCAGGGTAAGAAGTGGGGTCTTCCTGGGTCTCCTACCATACAGTCCCTTTTCATTCAGACGCTGACGGATAGTACGGGTTTACACTGTTGTACCCTTGGACTGCAGGGCAGCTTGAACTTGCTTGGATGTTAGTCGAGGTTATTTATTCACCATTCGCACAATCTTGCGTTGAAATCTCTTGACAATTTTTCTTTTTAGGGAAGTTAGCCACAGTGCCATGGGCATTAAACTTCTTGATGACACTGCGCATGGTAGACACAGGAACGTTCAGGTCTTTGGAGATGGACTTGTAGCCTTGAGATTGCTCATGATTCCTCACAATTTGGTTTCTCAAGTCCTCAGACAGTTCTTTGGTCTTCTTTCTTTTCTCCATGCTCAATGTGGTACACACAAGGACACAGGACAGAGGTTGAGTCAACTTTAATCTATGTCAACTGGCTGCAAGTGTGATTTAGTTATTGCCAACACCTGTTAGGTGCCACAAGTAAGTTACAGGTGCTGTTAATCACACAAATTAGAGAAGCATCACATGATTTTTCTAACAGTGCCAATACTTTTGTCCACCCCCTTTTTTATGTTTGGTGTGGAATTATATCCAATTTGGTTTTAGGACAATTCTTTTTGTGTTTTTTTTCATTGAAGACAAATTAAATGAAGATACTAATACCAAAGAACTTGTGATTGCAATCATTTTCAGGAAGAAACGGAGTATTATCTGACAGATTGCAGGGGTGTCAATACTTTTGGCCAACACTGTATATACTTAATTCTAGAGGGGAAATTCAATTTAAATGAAAAAGAAATAAGTTGTCAAGTGGTTACAAGGTATCATATACTCATCTCTCATTGGCTTTGATGTACCTGTTCTGCCTTTGATGATCCTCTAATGACCTTTCCATACTACTATTTTCTGAGTTATATATTCTATTCTCTTTCTTCTATATTTCCTGTGATGGCGTCTTCCATTCACTAGACCCTACACAACCACTTGAGGCACTTTAGTCTTGTGCATCAAATAACAATGTGGGACCAAGTGAAGGGAAGACTCAGATGGAAAGAAGAAAGAAGACAAAGGAATCAATTACATTATCTGTAGCATTGAGACAGGTACAAGTAGGGCCAAGGAGAGGTGAGTAGAATTATTTAAATCCCTTCCTAATCTGGCAACTACTTGATGAATGTATCCATAGTAAGTCATCAAAACTTTGGATTCTAGTAAATCCATTTTTTTTAAACACCAGACTAATTCAGTTTGCCTCAAATAAATGTTCTCATCCCTTCAGTGAAGCTACTCAAGCAGAATAAAAGCAGTACAGTTGTTCATCATTTTTAAACACACATTCATTTGGCATTTGCTACATCTGTAAGTCTGTTAGTTGGTGTAGCTCAATGTAATATCATCATCTGTTATTAATGGTTTTTAGTTGGACTACAAAAATATCTTTAAATCTTTTCTTGAATAATTCATGCAAACCATTAGACGGCTTATTGCATGTTCCTTGATATAAAGACTATAAGAACTCTGCTAGTCTGTTAGCAGTAAGTGAGTCCATAGATAATGAACATCCAGAATTACATCAAAATGTCAGGGTATTTAAGCTATAACGTTTCTCCTTATAGACAGATGACGTGTGAGGTCTGGCATGTCAGTATATGGGAAGACTTAAACGCCAGCTCTTCTGGGAAATTTAATATACAAATTGCCTCTTTAATGAGGACTTGAACTGCAGCACCACCTACTAGTATCAGCAATCGTAAAAGTCAATATTGAGTGTTTGCTCCTCATCAATGCAAAGTACGAGATGTGATTTGGCTAGATGAGAGGTTAAGACTTATGGAGAGATGACATATCACGTCTGACATGACAGTATATGAGGAGACTTAAACATCTTGCATGTTCCTTTGGAAATTTATTATGCAAATTGCTGTTTTAAAGAGGACTTGAACTTTAGTGCTACCTATTGGTAGTACCAATCTTAATGGGATCCCCAGTGTTAGCTTGTCACCTAGCCAAATCATGTCTCATACTTTGTATTGATGAGGAGCAAATACTCTGAAACACTGTGTCTGCAATTCAGAATATGATTTGGCTTATATCCTTGGTCATATGATAAGGTTTGTTATAGGGTCAATACTGACTTTTAGGATCGCTAAATAGTTGGCACTAGAACTTAAGTTCTCTTTGAAGAGGCAACTTGCACATTGAAAAGCCATTCACCAGCATTATTAAAAGTATTTTTCTGACTTGGACAACTCCCTTTAAAACGTAATACAAAGTCAGACATGCTTTTTGCTCTCTATATTTAAGACAGCAGCCTTAAACTTTCTCAAGATGAGTACTAAAACCTAGAGACAGGGCATACATTTTGGTTTTACCTAAAATGTCCAAGATAGGAATGCCTCCTAAAAATGCCTTCCCACAAAGTTTTTTCTTATTATATCTGTGCATGTATGTTTGTAGTTTGTGTATGTATTAGTATACTCATCTATCACCACCTTCTTCAGTACGCAGCCCTCCAGCCCTTTTCTAAGTGATCTTTTTTCTTGTCAGAACATCTGGATCACGCTATGCTAGAGGTGGGGAACTCCATGCCTCAAGAGCCTTCAACAGGTAATGTTTTCAGGTTTTCCTTAGTATTGCGTGTTAATACAATCACTTGCACTGTGGATGATTCCAACCCCTGTGCAATGCTAAGGAAATCCTGAAAACATGACCTATTGAAACCTGGAGTTCCCCACCCCCGCACTATGCTCTGTGCATAAGGCAGAATTTTCTTTTGCTATGTAAATGTACAGAGTTTCATTTTGACCTTCCACAAGCATCTCTATTTATATAATCTGCAGTTTGGAATTCGGGCACTGTAGCCGAATCCCAGAATGCTTTGCGCTACTGCGAGCGATGACGCGTAGCGTCATCGCGAGAAGCAGCCGCAGTGCACCTCCGGGACAACAACCCCCACACACAGACACAGGAGACCCGGCCAGAGAGAGATTGAGAGGAGCTCCGGCCCCGCACACTCCATCCCCCGGGACAGCAACCCCCACACACAGCAGCTGACAGCCGCAGCCGCACTGCACCTCCCGGAGAACTACCCCCCGCCTGCACACCCCCGCCAGCCGTAGATTTCCCCCCACCTCTCCTGCTGCTCCGGCACACTCCCGCATCTCTCTCTGCTCCGATCATCTCTTCACTACAATGCTAAAGGACCTTTGGTGATGTCAGAGTCATGTGATCATTCACATGACTCAGACATCACTTCAGGCCCTCTATTAATCGATCAGAGCTGGGAAGAAGGGTAAGAAGCCACACAGGGGGCAGGGCGAGTTAAGACACTGCAGGGGCAAATAGAGCCCAGGGGAAACAGGTGGGGGGAGCCCATTCTGCCCCTCTACAGTCTACCCCTGCTCTGCTTCGGCCCCACACCCTGCACCTTCCCCACACACAGCAGCTGAGAGACAGAGAGGAGATCCGGGGAGAGACACACCACAGGGGACAAAAATCCCCCCACACACAGGACAACATACACATATACATACATACACTATATATACATACATACACTATATATACATATACACTCTATATACATACATACACTCTATATACATACATACACTATATATACATATACACTCTATATACATACATACACTCTATATACATACATACACTATATATACATATACACTCTATATACATACATACACTCTATATACATATACACTATTTCAACACACACATATAGATATAGAGTATCTACACATACCTTATATACACATACATATATTGATATACTGTATATACACATAGATACACACTATATACACATATATATATTGATATACTGTATATAAATACATATAGCGTATATACACATATATACATACATGCACATATACAGTCTATACACACATATATAGATATACAGTATATACACAGATAGATATACACTATATACACATATATACATATACAGAATATACACATATATACATATACAGTATCTACACATACACTTAGATATACACTATATACACACAGATACATATACACTATATACACATATATACATAGATGTACATATACAGTATATACACACATATATACATACACAGTATATACACACAGATACATATACAGTATTTTCACATATATAGATGTAGTTATAGTTTATATACACATATATAGAGATATATAGTATGTACGCATATATACATATCCTGTATATACACATATCGCTATACAGTATATACACATATATACATACATATACAGTATATACACACACATACATATACAGTATATACACATATATACATGTAGATATACACTATATACACACATATTGATAGATACACAGTATATACACATACACAGATATACAGTATATACACATATACATAGATATACAGTGTATACTCACATATAGATATACAGTATATACACAGACATACACTATATACCCACATATACATATACACTATACACACAACACATATATAGATATACAGTATATACACATATATATATACAGTATATACACATATACACACAGATATATATATACAGTATATACACATATATAGATAGCTGTACATATACTGTATATACACATATATAGATAGATGTACATATACAGTTTATACACATATCTACTTATATAATCACCAGTTTGGGATTCGCCCGTTAAAGCCGAATCCCATAATCCTTTGTGGCACTGCGAGCGAGCCGCACCCGCACTACCTCACACCACCGCCATCCTGCCAACCCTTGGCCCCGCCACGAAGTCGACGCTGCCCAGATGCCGCCGGTGCCTTCCGCCCCTCGCTCACCGCTGGGGCCTCGCTGCTGCTGGACTTGCCGTGTAGGGCCTGTGGCCGCCTGCCGCAACCCACTGACGTCGTCCTGTGCCCGGCGCCAGCCAATGGGAGTGAGCGGGGCATCTCTGCCTCCAAAGCCTCACACGCCCCACTCACTCCCATTGGCCGCCGCCGCCCCTGCAAGCGGATTGGGCGCTGTGTTGTAAACACAGCATGCCCATCCAATTGACCAGGACTCGGCGTCCTGGACCAATCGGATGCCCCTCCAGCCCAGAGCCGCTTCTTTACTCACCCCTCCAGCCCAGAGCCGCTTCTCTCCTCACCCTCCACCCCAGACCCGCTTCTCTCCTCACCCCTCCAGCCCAGAGCCGCTTCTCTCCTCACCCCTCCAGCCCAGAGCCGCTTCTCTCCTCACCCCTCCAGCCCGGAGCCGCTTCTCTCCTCACCCCTCCACCCCAGACCTGCTTCTCTCCTCACCCCTCCAGCCCACACCCGCTTCTCTCCTCACCCCTCCAGCCCAGAGCCGCTTCTCTCCTCACCCTCCAGACCAGAGCCGCTTCTCTCCTCACCCCTCCACCCCAGAGCTGCTTCTCTCCTCACCCCTCCAGCCCAGAGCCGCTTCTCTCCTCACCCCTCCACCACAGAGCCGCTTCTCTCCTCACCCCTCCAGCCCAGACCCGCTTCTCTCCTCACCCCTCCAGGCCAGAGCCGCTTCTCTCCTCACCCCTCCAGGCCAGAGCCGCTTCTCTCCTCACCCCTCCAGGCCAGAGCCGCTTCTCTCCTCACCCCTCCAGGCCAGAGCCGCTTCTCTCCTCACCCTCCACCACAGAGCCGCTTCTCTCCTCACCCCTCCACCACAGAGCCGTTTCTCCCCTCACCCCTCCACCACTGAGCCGGTTCTCTCCTCACCCCTCCACCACTGAGCCGCTTTTCTCCTCACCCCTCCACCACTGAGCTGCATCTCTCCTCACCCCTCCACCACTGAGCCGCTTCTCTCCTCACCCCTCCATCACTGAGCCGCTTCTCTCCTCACCCTCCACCACAAAGCCGCTTCTCTCCTCACCCCTCCACCACAGAGACGCTTCTCTCCTCACCAACCCACCACAGAGCCGCTTCTCTCCTCACCCCTCCACCACAGAGCCGCCTCTATACTCTGCTACCCACACAGCCGCCTCTATACTCTGCTACCCACAGAACCGCCTGTATACTCTGCTACCCACAGAGCCGCCTCTATACTCTGCTACCCACAGAGCCGCCTCTATACTCTCCTACCCACACAGCTGCCTCTATACTCTCCTACCCACACAGCCGCCTCTATACTCTGCTACCCACAGAGCCCCCTCTATACTCTGCTACCCACAGAGCCGCCTGTATACTCTGCTATCCACAGAGCCGCCTGTATACTCTGCTACCGACAGAGCAACCTGCATACTCTGCTACCGACAGAGCAGCCTGCATACTCTGCTACCGACAGAGCAGCCTGCATACTCTGCTACCGACAGAGCAGCCTGCATACTCTGCTACCCACAGAGCCGCCTCTATACTCTGCTACCCACAGAGCCGCCTCTATACTCTGCTACCCACAGAGCCGCCTGTATACTCTGCTACCCACAGAGCCGCCTGTATACTCTGCTACCCACAGAACCGCCTGTATACTCTGCTACCCACAGAGCCGTCTGTATACTCTGCTACCCACAGAGCCGCCTGTATACTCTGCTTCCCACACAGCCGCCTGCATACTCTGCTACCCACAGACCCGCCTGCATACTCTGCTACCCACAGAGCCCCCTGTATACTCTGCTACCCACTGACCCGCCTGTATACACACAATTCATTTCACCGCGCTCCCGATGCAATTGCATCGGGCCTTTTTACTAGTTCATTATAAAAGGCACTTCTGAGTCACACCAAGTCTAATGTGATCCAGAGACCCTTAAGAGTGATGACATCACTCAGAGGAGGAGCACAACGGAACTGGAAACTGGTGAAGGTGGTGCTAGATGTACATTAGCCACATTCAACTAACTCAGAAACTATGTTTTTATTGAAGCATCTCATGAGAGTGCAAAGGTCATTGTTAATGGAGTTAGAAGAGTAAACTTTGAAAGAAATAATTGTGAACAGTGCATCATATTTTACCAACTGTGTTGCGAAATATAATCAAATACAATTTCTATTTTAAATTACAATCCCATATTCATTATTAATACACATTGTGACTTAAAATAAAAATGTTATTCAATATAAAAAAAACAATACTTAACTAATAGGTAATTTTCGGATGATGCAATCACTTTAAATTGCAAATTTACCTAGTCTATATTTTCCTTTGATGAATTTCATGCAACGCATATATGTTTATATACCAAGTTTAATGTAAAGTACTTACAGAAATGATTAAAGTTTATTAAATAGAGCCTTGAAACTATATATTAATGTAAAAATTAATATTTAAGAGACAGAGCTTTAATCTGTTCTCATAAGGAGTGAGATAAATGAGAATTTAGGCATGTCAATATACATTATACATAAGCAAACTTGTTTTGGTACCTATTGGGAAAAACAGTTCATACTAGTTCAAATTTTATAAAAATGTAAATAAAGTAATTGATGCATAAGTAATTTTTGTTTTATATATGAAGTATCAGAATTACAGATTAGGAATTCCAATCACAAATGGAATTCCTGGACATCAGCATATTTCACCCACAGGCTATTTTTTTTTTTACATAAAACATCATACAGAAAAGGTACGATCTTTCGGCTTATGATCAAGCCCATGTGAATCAACGACTGTAAACTGAAACATTGATGCTTTTCTGTGTGATTTCTTGAATAGAAAAAGGGCAGGTCAATTTAATATGCTGAAATGCAAGAGTATTTTTTTTTTTTTTATTTATCAGTATAGACTGATTGGAGGCTGCAAGTTTTGTTTATATGTTATTCATTCACGGTCTATAGAGATGGGTGGATTGATCTGCACAGGATCAAGTTGGCATCACATTTGTTAAAATTCATGCTTTCATGCAAATTTTAAAAGATTTGATTTGCAATTCTCAAAAATGAATATGTACCTGGCACCAGTTCTTATACTGTTAACGCATCAGAGAATAGGGTAACATCACTTAGCTTAAATAGAACCATGCTGACCATGAGAGTTAACAGTCTAAAGGAAATAGAGACTTAAACTGGGGTCAGACTTGGATATGGACCCACGTTTCTAGCCAGCGCTTTAACTGGACAGCGTTAATGGAAATATGGTTCCATAGAAACTTTGTGTTTATCTTAGTAGCAGCCGCACACAGAGCTGCTGGGCGGCCGCTTTGCCTCTGCGCACAGGAAACACTGCCTGAAAAGCGGCCATTATGCAGCTCTGTGTGCAGCTGCTACTAAGGTAAACACTGGGTTTCTATGGACCCACGTTTACAGCCAGTGCTTGCCGTTAATGCTGTCCTGTTTTAGCGCTGGCTGGAAACGTGGGTCTATATCCAAGTCTGACTCCAGCTTAAGTCTCTATTTCCTTTAGACTGTTAACTCTCATGGTCAGCATGGTTCTATTTATCACTTTGTCTTGTAGGTCAATAAGGTCTATTCTCACTCTCTAGTTTAGAAAGAATATTCTAATGATTAGCTGGGTCTGTTTTCTCTCTTGTAGAGTGTAAGATCTTATCATTAGCCGAGTCCTCATTCACTGTACTCTGTACAGTGTAAGCTTTTATGGTCAGCGGGGTCTTCTCTTTCTTTCCCCTGTAGAGAGTATTCCATCATGATTAGTCTGGTCCTCTCTATCTCTCGTAAAGTGTAAGCACTCATCATCAGCTGAGTCCTCTTTCTCTCTTGTAGAAAGTAAACTATTATGGTCTCTAATGATTAGTGTGGTCCTCTTACTCTTGAATACTGAAACCTCTTATAATCAGCTGGATTCTCTGTCTTCTCCCTATGTGTTTTCTGAGCAGCTACAAGGTTTCCAGTATTGAAATTTATGCACATTGTTATTCCACAATTAAAATATTCGGGGAAAATTCAGCAAAATTGGCGAATTCAAATTTACACCAGTCTCTAAAAGCTTAGTAATTCAATTATAGTTTTAGTTTAATAATAGGCATTTATTAAAGTGTACCGATATGTTCAAAATTCTTGGTCTAAAACATTAGAATTTTAAGTATGAGCAATTTTGTACTACTGTATATTTACATTAGTGTAATTTTTTATTTTAAATAATAATGCATTTGGCTGTTACCCCCTCTGGTCATTGACTTTTGGATTCTCTACTTTAAGCACTCAAACATATTAGAATAAAGTCTCATCAGTATATAGTTTCAGTTAACAATTGGGCGTTTATGGTGGCCTCCAATACGAGCATTCATGATTATAAGGAAGCAAAAATTAATCTAAGTCTTCCTGACAAATAATCCACCAAACTGCTAAATTTTATTGCACTTTATTACCTTTTCATTAGTGATGGGTGAACCCAAACTGTAAAGTTCTTCCCCCACCAACCCTCTGTGAAAGCATCTGTAATTGGTTTCAGTCAGACTACATCCCCGCTCTCCATGCCAATGTCTGCAGTAGGTTGTCCTTACACTAGCTGTCTGGTACCTGAAGTGAAGTGTAAAAACAAACAAATATTTTTAAAAACATGCATGGGGTCCCCCGTATTGGAGGCACAGCACAGATAAAGCACACAGCAAGAGGATGACTAGAGTGAGGATAACCAATCACAGATGCCTGCACAGAGGGTGAAGGTGCAGTCAGACTGCAACCAATGAGATGCTGTCTCAAAAAGTGCGTGGGGAAGCAGTGAATATTCATAAGGATTAATGAGCAAACCAGGATGCAGTGTGACAGTAGTGAGAAACGTAGTAAGTATAATTGTCCTGCTTTAATCCCTGTTTTGCTTTCTTTATTAGCCCCCTTGCCCTTACTACAACCATTATCCACCTCTACTCCTCTTGGTCAGACCTCACATGGAATACTATGTCCAGTTCTGGGCACCACATTTTAAAAAAGACATCAACAAACTTGAGCAAGATCAGAGAAGAGTGACCAGAATGGTGACCGGTCTTCAAACCATGTCCTATTAGGAACATTTACAGTATTTGGGAATGTTTAGCTTGAAAAAAAAAAAGACTTAGAGGACACTTAACAGCTGTCTACATATATCTCAGAGTGGTCACACTGTAGAAGGATCAGCTGAATTCACATATGCACAAATAAACACTAGAAGCAATGGGATGAAACGAAATGGGAGGAGACACAGATTAGATATTAGAAAGGACTTTTTGGCAGTAAGGGTGATTAATGAGTGGAAAAGGCTGCCAAAAGAGAGGTGGTGAGTTTCCCTTCAATTGAAGTCTTCAAACAGAGGCTGGACAGACATCTGTCTGGGATAATTTTGTAAATCTTGCTTTGAGCAGGGGGTTGGACCAGATGATGCAGAGGGTCCCTTCCAACTATAAAATTCTATTATTTTATAGCACTAAAGTTTGGGTCCCTATAGATTTACATGGGATGTGGGGTTTCGGCTCAAGTTCAGATCAAGTTTGTCTAGAACTAGACTTTTTTTTTCCTTAAGACTATCTGGATTCAGTGAACCTGAACATCTATAAGTCCTCCCATCTCTACTTAGCATATAAAACATTGTAGTAGATATTATGTTAAGGTAATGAAACCCCTTGCACTTGGATTTAGTTTGAATGGCCCATAATTACTTTAGAACATGCAAGTCGATAATGCATATGCAATTATAAACACAGAAAAATATTTAATGGTGTAAATTTACATTATATGAATTCTAAATTTAAAATGATAATTGGATAAAACTAAATACAATTCAATTAAATTGCTAAAGTGTCATACTCATAACCTCTCCAAGGAGGTTTAATTAATTGACATGTAGTTAGACTTCTCATCTATTAAGTTCATCTTCCTATAATTACTTCAAAGGGCAAATTCTTGGAGTTTATGCAAAGCCAAGCACAAATACATTTCATGCATCTTAACATTGTTTTGGTGGCAGGGGAAAAAGTTTTGATGGACATAGTTTTTCATGTATTATTTATGGTTTATTTCACATTACTTTAACATATAGAGCATGAATATATTACATATACATATACATAAAATCTCTTATAAGTTCAAGCCTTTGAACTGTTATACATGAGATCAGCCAGGGCCTTGGTTTTAGATTAATGGCATTCTAAAATTGACAAAATTATGGGAATTGCTTTATTCATACTTGTAGAGAAAAAAAAGTTTAATCTTCTGACTAATTTTACACCTACACGGCCCAGCGAGGTTATTGATGTAATGATGACCCAACATTCAACATAGCAATGCTGTATAAAGAATAATGTAATATTGCAATTATTGCTTCTACATTATCAGATCAAATATTAGACTAGTGTATCATCAAAGTAAAATTTTATCACTACCGAGATACTTTTAAAATCAATTTTCTATTTTCATCTTGTGGTATTCATTGACTATAATATCGGACATGTGATTCATGTATTTTTTTTGCAAAATGATAAATACTTTTTATTTTTGTCTTTAAGCTTTTTTCCAACTTGTTAGATCAGAAAAGTGCATGTTCCAGTAAAATATATCTAAATTTGCTGAAAAATGTAAAGTTTACAAAAAATGACTCCATGGGTAGATTGTCCTACACTTTGTCCAAAATGTTACAACTTTTTTATAAACTTAAAAGGAGTAAAGGTACCATCACACATAGCCCTGGATCCATTATTGGCATCAGTTTTTCCACTTTTGTGTTCTAAGTCCAAAAACTGATGCCAAAAACGGATGCTGCACTCAAGTGTGACTGCAATGGTATCAGTTTTTCTACAAGACCCAAAAAACATTGCAAGCAATGTTTTTGGGTGCAGTAAAAAAAATGGATCCATTTTTTTTAGCATAGGGCCCAAAGGGAACACGGATCCATTTTTTAGAGCATTGTTTATGGAAAAAATGGCAAAGTCCCAAAAACGCAGAGCTGCACAGGAGGGTCAAAAAGCACCCTAAAAAAACAGATCAGTTATTGAAAACAAGGGAAAAAACTGATGGCCATGTGTGACCCTACCCTAAGTCCAGTGCTGTAAGTCCATAAAATCCATTTTCTTTTATTCCATGACTTCAAATAATATAAAAACAATTACGTCATAGTCCAGGCATTAAAAACAATGATTAAGATGCACTGTATTGCGTTGAAACGCTTTCGTTTTTCATGTCTGGACTATGACGTAATTGTTTTTATACGATTTGAAGTCATAGAATAAAAGAAAATGGATTTTATGGATTTACAGCTCTGGACTTATTCCTTTTAAGTTCTGAACACTTGCCGCACAGCAGGATCCGTGCGCTCCAGGAGGTGGTGAGCAGATACTAAACTTTTGTGTATATTTTGCACTTTTTATAAAGTTGCAATTAATGAATCAGTGCAGCATTTGGAAATTAAACATCATGATCAAAATAGCAAAGAAAAAAGTAACAGGAAAACACAAATATAATTATACAAGGCCGCAAGTTAAACCAAGAATTTAGTGCAAATGTGAACAAGCTTAAACGCTAAAAACTAAACAAAAAGAAGGCAAAAAGACAATACGGACCCCAAATGTTCTCATATGACAGTACAATTTGTGTGACCATATGATGATCTTTACCACTCCAAAGTCTCTTATCATCATAAAGAAACATAGAGAGGGGTTTAATGGGGAATTCTAGGGAAATTAAATCTTTTTGTGCTGTCCCTTCCCTCCTATATGATGAAGCAGAGCTGGGCACTACAGTTCGGGGATCTATAGATTGCTTATCAATTAATAAATCAATACAATCATATCTTCTGCTCAACACTTACCCCTCCCTTCAGGGACAGAGAAATTTAGTGAAGCTTCTGCAGAGAGCAGATGTGTCAAAGGCATGGCCCCTGCCATGCCCCCCTGCCCATAGAGAAGGGAGGGAATGTAAGATGATCTTGGAGCCCCCAGGGTCCACGCTCCCGGACACACCCCCTGCCACAGTTGCAACATGAATATCTCAGTCCCCTGAGGATGGGGTGAGAGCTGGGGAGCAAATATGATTTTATAGATTTATAAGCGATCTATAGAACTGTAGTGCCCAGCTCTGCATCATCATGTAGGAGGGCAGGGACACAGTACAATTTTTTTTATCTTCCAGGAGTTTCCTTTTAATTTCCTTTATCGGCTTCATCATAAAGTGGTTTATTAAAAAAAAATTAGCTAGTGTATAAGCACATTTCATTTAAGTATGTTATTTTTTCCAGTTTATTTTTTATAGTACCTCTACATTTTCAAGATTTTTGTCTGCTGTCAGTGAATGAAAAAACTCTTGTAACAATTCTGAGGTTGAAAACTCTGACCACATTAACTTTTTTATGTTTCTTATTATGCTCTTCTGTGGCCCCATTCACACAATTCCTTTTTTTGCTGCATATTTTTAAGCACAAGCTCATCACAAACCAGGAGTGGGTGATTAAACATATACCGTATATACTCGTGGATAAGCCGACCCGTGTATAAGCCGACCCCCCTACTTTTGCCCCCAAAACCTGGGAAAATCTATTGACTCGTGTATAAGCCGAGGGTGGACCCTAGCACAAGTATACAGCCCCCAGCAGTGTGGTATACACCAGTCCCAGAGGTAGATACAGCAGCCCCAGTGGTAGTATACACGCAGCCCCAGTAGTATATACAGCCCCAGTGGTAGTATATACAGCCCCAGTGGTAGTATACAGGGCCCCAGAGGTATATACAGCCCCAGTGGTAGTATATACAGCCCCAGTGGTAGTATATACAGCCCCAGTGGTAGTATATACAGCCCCAGTGGTAGTATACAGGGCCCCAGCAGTATATACAGCCCCAGTGGTAGTATAGACGCAGCCCTAGTAGTATATACAGCCCCAGTGGTAGTATACAGGGCCCCAGAGGTATATAGCAGCCCCAGTGGTAGTATACAGGGCCCCAGAGGTATATAGCAGCCCTAGTGGTAGTATACAGGGCCCCAGAGGTATATAGCAGCCCCAGTGGTAGTATACAGGGACCCAGAGGTATATAGCAGCCCCAGTGGTAGTATACAGGGCCCCAGAGGTATATAGCAGCCCCAGTGGTAGTATACAGGGCCCCAGAGGTATATAGCAGCCCCAGTGGTAGTATACAGGGCCCCAGAGGTATATAGCAGCCCCAGTGGTAGTATACAGGGCCCCAGAGGTATATAGCAGCCCCAGTGGTAGTATACAGGGCCCCAGAGGTATATAGCAGCCCCAGTGGTAGTATACAGGGCCCCAGAGGTATATAGCAGCCCCAGTGGTAGTATACAGGGCCCCAGAGGTATATAGCAGCCCCAGTGGTAGTATACAGGGCCCCAGAGGTATATAGCAGCCCCAGTGGTAGTATCCAGGGACCCAGAGGTATATACAGCCCCAGTGGTAGTATATACAGCCCCAGTGGTAGTATATACAGCCCCAGTGGTAGTATATACAGCCCCAGTGGTAGTATACAGGGCCCCAGCAGTATATACAGCCCCAGTGGTAGTATAGACGCAGCCCTAGTAGTATATACAGCCCCAGTGGTAGTATACAGGGCCCCAGAGGTATATAGCAGCCCCAGTGGTAGTATACAGGGCCCCAGAGGTATATAGCAGCCCTAGTGGTAGTATACAGGGCCCCAGAGGTATATAGCAGCCCCAGTGGTAGTATACAGGGACCCAGAGGTATATAGCAGCCCCAGTGGTAGTATACAGGGCCCCAGAGGTATATAGCAGCCCCAGTGGTAGTATACAGGGCCCCAGAGGTATATAGCAGCCCCAGTGGTAGTATACAGGGCCCCAGAGGTATATAGCAGCCCAGTGGTAGTATACAGGGCCCCAGAGGTATATAGCAGCCCCAGTGGTAGTATACAGGGCCCCAGAGGTATATAGCAGCCCCAGTGGTAGTATACAGGGCCCCAGAGGTATATAGCAGCCCCAGTGGTAGTATACAGGGCCCCAGAGGTATATAGCAGCCCCAGTGTTAGTATACAGGGCCCCAGAGGTATATAGCAGCCCCAGTGGTAGTATACAGGGACCCAGAGGTATATACAGCCCCAGTGGTAGTATATACAGCCCCAGTGGTAGTATACAGGGCCCCAGCAGTATATACAGCCCCAGTGGTAGTATAGACGCAGCCCTAGTAGTATATACAGCCCCAGTGGTAGTATACAGGGCCCCAGAGGTATATAGCAGCCCCAGTGGTAGTATACAGGGCCCCAGAGATATATAGCAGCCCTAGTGGTAGTATACAGGGCCCCAGAGGTATATAGCAGCCCCAGTGGTAGTATACAGGGACCCAGAGGTATATAGCAGCCCCAGTGGTAGTATACAGGGCCCCAGAGGTATATAGCAGCCCCAGTGGTAGTATACAGGGCCCCAGAGGTATATAGCAGCCCCAGTGGTAGTATACAGGGCCCCAGAGGTATATAGCAGCCCCAGTGGTAGTATACAGGGCCCCAGAGGTATATAGCAGCCCCAGTGGTAGTATACAGGGACCCAGAGGTATATACAGCCCCAGTAGTAGTATATACAGCCCCAGTGGTAGTATACAGGGCCCCAGAGATATATAGCAGCCCCAGCGGTAGTATACAGGCAGCCCCAGTAATGCAGGGCCCCCCCAGCGTCTCTCCGGTCACCTGTAAAGCAAACTATACTTATCAGTGTCCCGCTCGCACCCGCCGCTGCCGACATCCACGATCCTCCATCTTCATGCGACTCCTTCCTGTTTCCTGTGCGCGTCGCCGGGAATGACGTCATTGCGGGCGACGCGCACAGAAACAGGAAGAGGAGTCGCATGAAGATGGAGGATCGCGGATGTCGGCAGCGGCGGGTGCGAGCGGGACACTGATAAGTATAGTTTGCTTTACAGGTGACCGGAGAGACGCTAAGGGGGCCCTGCATTACTGGGGATGCGGGGGCTGCTGTATACCGATGTATACATCGGTATGTACCGATGTGTACATCGGTATACAGCACTGACTCGCGTATAAGCCGAGGGGAGTACTTTTCAGCCCAATTTTTGGGCTGAAAAACTCGGCTTATACGCGAGTATATACGGTAAGTGGAGCATTTGTTTCTATTAGACCTTTTCTCTGAGTGTGCCACTCCCGGTTTTGATTGTTCCACTCCTGGCTTTTTTTGAGCTTGTGCGTAAAAATACGCAGCAAAAAAAGCAGTGTGTGAATGGGGCCTAAGGCTACATTTTTAATACAGCGTTTATAATGTTGCAGATTTTGCTGCAGTATTTTTGCACCTTTTAGATAAATTGGATTTCTTCCCTTTTTCCTACTATTTTTTAGGCTGTTTTTTTTTTTTACTTATGTCTCATGGAGATTTTGCTGCCATGGTTTTTTCTCTCCTTTTTATATGTAATGTGTTAAATTAAGCTGCTTGTTTTTCATTCAAGGCATTAGACCCTGTGCTCTAATTGTGTTTTTATCGTGTTTTTTATACCCTTTGGTGTGTAGATTTGTCACAATGACAATCCTGAAGTTTTCTGCACGTTATTTTTTCCCTTTCAGATTTGAAGCAGAAAATAATCTGCAGCATGTCAATTATTTCAGCGTTTTTGCAACATTTTTCCACAGTTTTCCCATCCCTGAATGCAAGAAAAATGAATGGAAAAAAGGCTTTAAAAATTTGTGTTTCTTTCTGCCAGAGGATGCAAATTTGGTACAAAAATTCTGCAATCAAATACTCAATGTGTGCACATAGCCTTAGCTTTGACAAAGTTTATTAATACTGTAATGTGGACCACAAGTATTTTTAGTGTGCTTCTGCAGCAGAAAAGCACACATATTGGATATGTACAGTGCCTACAAGTAGTATTCAACCCCATGCAGATTTAGCTGGTTGACACATGCGGAATTAACTTGGCATTGTGACATTTGGACTGTAGATCAGCCTGGAAGTGGGAAATGCACTGCAGCCAAAAAGATTTTTTTTTTTTTTTTTTAAAGCGTTAAAAGTTAATTCAGGGGTCATTTATTATTCAACTCCTCAAACCACAAGCATTCTGTTTGGTCCCCCTAAAGTATTAAGAAGTAGTTTAGGCACAAAGAACAATGAGCTTCACATGTGTGGATTAATTATCTCTTTTGCCAGCCTTTTCTGACTATTTAAGACCCTCCCCAAACTTGTGAACAGCACTCATACATGGGCAACATGGGAAAGACAAAGGAGCATTCCAAGGCCATCAGAGACAAGATCGTGGAGGGTCACAAGGCTGGCAAGGGGTACAAAGCCCTTTCCAAGGAGTTGGGCCTACCTGTCTCCACTGTTGGGAGCATCATCCGGAAGTGGAAGACTTATGGAACTACTGTTAGCCTTCCACGGCCTGGACAGCCTTTGAAAGTTTCCTCCCGTGCCGAGGTCAGGCTTATCCGAAGAGTCAAGGCTAACCCAAGAACAACAAGGAAGGAGCTCCGGGAAGATCTCATGGCAGTGGGGACATTGGTTTCAGTCAATACCATAAGTAACGTACTGCACCGCAATGGTCTCCGTTCCAGACGAGCCCGTAAGGTACCTTTACTTTCAAAGCGTCATGTCAAGGCTTGTCTACAGTTTGCTCATGATCACTTGGAGGACTCTGAGACAGACTGGTTCAAGGTTCTATGGTCTGATGAGACCAAGATCGAGATCTTTGGTGCCAACCACACACGTGACGTTTGGAGACTGAATGGCACTGCATATGACGCCAAGAATACCATCCCTACAGTCAAGCATGGTGGTGGCAGCATCATGCTGTGGGGCTGTTTCTCAGCCAAGGGGCCTGGCCATCTGGTCTGCATCCATGGGAAGATGGATAGCACGGCCTACCTGAAGATTTTGGCCAAGAACCTCCGCTCCTCCATCAAGGATCTTAAGATGGGTCGTAATTTCATCTTCCAACAAGACAACGACCCAAAGCACACAGCCAAGAAAACCAAGGCCTGGTTCAAGAGGGAAAAAAATCAAGGTGTTGGAGTGGCCTAGTCAGTCTCCTGACCTTAACCCAATTGAAAACTTGTGGAAGGAGCTCAAGATTAAAGTCCACATGAGACACCCAAAGAACCTAGATAACTTGGAGAAGATCTGCATGGAGGAGTGGGCCAAGATAAATACAGAGACCTGTGCCTTCCTGATCAGGTCTTATAAAAGACGATTATTAGCTGTAATTGCAAACAAGGGTTATTCCACAAAATATTAAACCTAGGGGTTGAATAATAATTGACCCACACTTTTATGTTTGAAATGTATTAAAATTCAACTGAGCAACATAACTTTTTGGTTTGTAAGATTTATGCTTCTGTTAATAAATCCTACTCTCGTTTGCAGTTTGAAGGCTCTAACTTATTTGCATCTTATCAAACCACCTAAATCAGCAGGGGGTTGAATACTACTTGTAGGCACTGTATGTTTTACATACTTATTTTGTGCATCTTAAAAAAATGTGAACCAACATGGTCACACACCTCATAAGTATGGGTTATCAACCTGGATATGTATAGAACTTTTAAGGCAGAAAACTCCTAGCAAATATAACCTTTTAAGACAATGTGGAATCATATTCAACCAGATTTACTAAAATCAATAAAGTTTCATTATTAAATACACAAAAACACATTAAAAACAAAATTGTGTATTTAGTTCAAGCTACAGGTGTTCAAATGTACATAGGACATGACTCTTAAGCTAAGAGGGGACATTTACATATATAGAGTGTAAAATTGTATCTGTTAATGTTCAGACAGTTGTCAATAGACCATGTGTGGTGAAAGAAACAGGAGAACTACACATCAAGGCTAACGATGAGCGAGTACCGAAATATTCGTAATAGCTATACTCGTAACCAGTACTTTGTAATACTTGCATACTCGTCTGAATAGTGAGTCTAATGTTAGTCAATTAGTGATAGGCTCCGCCCACACTTATCCGCCATAAAACGAGTATTTCCAGGACAGGGCAAGATAGCGATTTTTTTTGAGTTTTCACTGCATAAAACACCTTACTGTGCCCCCAGAGAGAGCCAACCATTCAATCTGCTTTCACTGGGGTGCTGACTCCCTTTGTGTACTGAAGGGAGCTGTAAATTTGTGTCAGATGGAAAACGATTGACACATCACTCACAACCACCTGTGATGCTCGCCAAGTAATGAATATCGCGAATAATATACTATCGGTGTATGTAGCAAATAGCAACAATTACATTCGCTCACCACTTATCAAGGCTCAATTAGTGGAGCTATGCAATCCCTGACTCTCCTACTGAGAGAAAAATATATTCCTCTATAAATCATTATAAGAAAGTGTGTAAATATCTTACCCATAATGTCCCTTTTAGAAATCCCGTACTAGCACAACCCCTACAACCATTTCATGTTTCATGTAGGCCTCAGGGGGTTGTCATACGTACATAATGTTTGCAATATTTTTAGCCAGATCTGCTATTGAAACTCTAAGCAACAATTTAATAATGTTAGAGAAGGATTTTTTTTGCTTTCAGAAGTTTGCCTGTGTGATTCTGGTTTAATAGTTTGTGTAATTTGCATCTGCTTTGGAATTAATGTAAAACTACTGATTCTTTTCAGTAATTTTTCTTAAAATATTAATGTTTGTTACTTCTGTTACTTTGCAGAAAACCAGTATATTACAAAATCACAACTGAACACATAATGTTTCTATTTAATTGTTTCCAGCAGAAAAACTGCATGGTGTGGTATTTTGTTTCCATGATTTATTGTGTGAATATTACTTCTGATCTCATAATTCACAACATGGAAATGTATTTGCTTGTCCACTCAGTCTTTCAAATGAGCTAAAACACTAATTGTCTAATTGATTTTTGCATTATGCTACGTAAAGACCCCTGCAATTGATAACATCATGGGGCACACATGTGTCACATGATTCCCTCTACAGTACCATATATCTTAATTATAGCCTTCAGTAATATAGGCATGGTATATCATTGTGGAAATGAAATACCTAGTTGTAATCCATTAAAATACTCTGTTGCCCAACTGTGCAAAATTAGCAAATTCTAAACTTTTTAATACACTGTTGGCATAGCCACTGTTGTTGACTCTTTTATAGAATAAGGCACAGCTGTCTATGAAAACTTAGATTTTTGGGCTTTATCCAGGTTTTTTTAGTGTAGATGCAAATGATCCTGTTCTGACACTGCAGTAGACCTTTTTGTCTTGTTTATAAGCAGCTAGCATTTGGCAATTGTGGCCAATTAGTAACCTCAGAAGTTATTTGTGGAGATGAGCAATTTTTTTAAACCTAAAATAAGTCTGCTTTGTAAAATTGCCCAGAAATATTTCCCTGAAAAGTTGTGTAAAACACTTATAGGTCTCCTAGGAATGCGTTCAACCCACATTAAACCCTTTAATGCAAATACTGTATAATGCTGGTTTCACATTTGCGTATTTGAACACAGCGTACCCAGCGCAGCCAAAGGCATGCGCACTGCATTTATATGTTTAACATGGGAACGCATAGTAGCTGCTTTTGGCTGCATTCGGTTGCGGTTCCATTTGGATGCGCATAATTAATACGCCCTCCTCCACACTCCGAACGCACCAATTTGCAATTTTTGTGCGGTCGCGGGCGCTTGTTTTATCAGCAAGCGACCGCAAGCACACAAAAAATGCATGGATCTCAATGGATCCACAGTGACCTCCGCATGACAGCGCAGGAGAATGCTGCGGATCACATTGAAATCTCTCCCGGTGGCCGCCACTCATCTCCCGGGAGAGCAGTAGCGGCCCCCGGAAGATCAGTGGTGACCAACGGGAGATCAGCTGGAGCTGACTCCCGTTGTCTCCCGGGGACAGGAACCGCTAATCTCCTGGAGGTGTTGGTGCAGGAGATTTGAAGAAACAGCTGATCCGACTGCTGTTTAAATTTCCCGCGCTGACACCGAATAGGTGATGTCGGCGAGGGAGATTTAAAGAGCTATCAGATCAGCTGTTTCTTCAAATCTCCCATGCCGACACCATCAGGAGATCAACGGCGGCCAATGGGATGAGGAGATCTCCGCCACTGATCTCCTCCTCCCGGCCACTGAGACAGCTGATTTGCTGGCTGGGCACCAATCTGTGTGAACACATGCGGAGATTCTCCGCTGCGTTCACATCAGTATGGCAGCGTTTGCACTGCGTTTGCGTCTGCATGCTCTCTGCATGCAGACATAAATGCTAGTGTGAAACCAGCCTTAGAAATTTCAACACAACCTCATTAAATATGACTATGAGTAAACAGGACTGTGAATAAATGGATGAGAACTGGTTGTAACCAAAATCATGTTCTTCACATACTATTTCACCACTGCTGTGATATCAAGCACATTGTCTGCTCAGTTCATTCAATGTCTTATGACTTTCTCTCCATACTTCTATGACTATGCTGTAAGTCGAGACTTCTTCTCATTGTCCAGATTTAACACCAAAATTGTGCTGCATACCCTGTTATCTTAAAACACTGAGATCAATGATTGTCCTCATACAGTCATTTGGGTGACACAATTCAAATAATTGATGTCAGTTATTTACGAGACTCCCTACTTAACAGTGGGAGACCAATCATTGTCTGGGGTTATAAGGTAGCGCTAGAAATAATGAAGACTATGAGGAAAAACTGTGGAACTACTGTAGACTCAAAATAGGTGTAAAATGTATTTTTTTTTTATCCTTTTATTAGAGAAATAATCAAATGCTTAGTATAAGTACCAGCACTCAACAGAATACATTACCTCATACACTTCAGTGGTGCTTAGCAATTATAAATAGAAAGTCTTAAAGCTCGTTGAAAATATACAGTCATGGCCAAAAATTGCATGGCACCCTTAAAACTGTTCCAATTAAGCATTTCTCCCAGAACTTTTTGCAATTTCATATTATGTCATACACATGTTTGTTTTCTTTATGTGAATTGGATCCACACAAAAAAAGAGAAGGAAGGCAAATTGGACATAATTTTACACAAAACTCTAAAGATTACTGGACCAAGTTGTTGGCACTACAGCTTAATATTTGGTTGTAAACCTTTTGGAACAAATAACTGCAATCAATCATGTCCCATAACTGACAAGAGAGATTTTTACATCTCTCAACTGGAATTTTGGACAAATCTTCTTGTGCAAACTGTTCCAGGTCTCTCACATTTGTAGAATGCCTTCTGCCAACAATATCTCCACATGTGTTAAGTAGGATTCAGATCCTGCCTCATTGCTTGCCACTTCAGAACTCTCCAACTCTTGGTTTAAATCCATTTCTGGGTGCTTCTTGATGTATGTTTGGAATTATTGCCCTTCTTGAATACCCATGCCATTGAAGGCAAACACAGTTTTTTAACACTTGGCAGTACATTGCGATCCAAAATCCTTTGCTAATCTTAAGATTTCATGGTGTCTTGCACACAATCAAGGAATCCAGTGTCAGAGGCAGCAAAATGACATCAGAACATCTTTAAACCTCTGCTATATTTAGTGTAGGTAGTGTGTTCTTTTCTTTGTAGGACTCTTTCTGTTTTCGGAAAACAGTATAAGTATGTAATTTACTCAATAGCTCTATTTTAGTCTCATCTGTCCACAAGATGCTTTCAAAGAAAGATAATGACTTTCTCAAGTACATTTTTAAAAATGGTAGTCCAACTTTTTTATGTCTCTGTTTCAGCATTGTGATTCTCATGGGTTGCCTGCCATAGCGTTTTCTTTCATTTAAATGTAGATGGATAGTTAGCTCTGACACTGATGCACCCTGAACCTGCAGGACAGCTTGAAGTTCTTTGGATCTTGATTGGGACTGGTTATCCACCATTCAGACTATCCTGGGTTACAATTTTTCATGAATTCTTTTTTGCCATCAACGTCCAGGAAGATTAGCTACAGTGTTGTTATAATGTTCTTGATTATGTTTTTAACCATGGCCAAAAACATCAACATCAGTTGATATTTTTAAACAATTTTGGTCCTCAAGTCCTCACATAGTTCTCTTCTCCTCTTTATGTTCTCCAAGTTGTGTGGCACACAGAGACAAACGATGCAAGGATTGAGTTAATGTCTCCCATTTTTATCTGATTTTAGGTATTATTTTCCTATTGCCCAAACCTACATTACTTGCACAGATGACTTTGAATGAGCCTCACATGCTAGAAACAAAGTTGTTTACCCACAATTTTGGAAAGATGCCAACTATTTTGCTAGGACCATTTTTGGACTTCCAATTTGCTTATTTTTCCCCAAATTTTTTTACTTGTTTCAATACATGCAAAGTAAATAAACATGTGTTTAACAATTGCAATAATTCTATGGGAAAAATATTTAATACACATCAAAGAAGGAACCACTGGGGCACCGGTGATCATCAGCAGCTACCAACCGCTATGCTGTGCCTTGTGGACCCAATCCCAAGTGTTGCTCAGTCTCCAAAAAAACTGTTACAATCCAAAATCCCTTATAGAAAATACGGCACTCCCCGGGTGGCTTCTTTATGCAGTGCAGCGTTTTATTCTTGTGTGCAGGGTTACATAGTGCAGGGAGGGTGGACAGAGGGAGATACGGCAACCGTTTTACGCTTTGCACTTCTACGGTTCCAGGTGGACCCGTAGAAGCGCAAAGCGCGAAATGGTTGCCATAGTCCCCCCTATGCACCCTCCCTGCATTATGTAACCCTGCACACAAGAATAAAACGCTCCACTGTATAAAGAAACCACCCAATGAAGTGCCGTCTTTTCTATAAGTGATTTTAGAAATACTTAATTTTCTGGAGCAATTTCAAGGGTGCAAACATTTTCAGCCATGTACCGTATTTTTCGGATTATAATTATATAATCCGAATATGTGGAGGCAGCGGAGGCTGGGGGGCAGCTCTGGAGCGTGTCCGGGGCTGGTGCGGGCTGGCCGCGGGGCTGCAGAGAGAGCGGGGAGATCTCCTGCTCCCGCTTATTTAATATGCACTGCCGCTGTCCACCTCTCAGTGCTGAAGTTGCACTGAGAGATGGACGGTGGGGAGCAGTGCATATTAAATGAGCCTGCACTCACCCCCCGCTCTCTCTGCAGCCCCTCCATATGCCCCCCATGTCCTGTATATGGCTCCCCCACATAATACACCCTCCCCCTCAATATGCTGTTTCCCTCCCCTCCATTAGAAAGATGGTCCCTTTCCCTGCACTCCCCCCATGATTAATGCGCCCCCACGCTGGCCGGCAGCAGATAGAATAAAAAAATCCTCCTTCCTCACCCTCCGGGCGATGATGTCATCGCTTATGTCCGATCACATGAGCGGAAGAAGCCGAGCACCATGGAGACCAGGAGCCGGCGGTGATGCTTTGAACTTAGCGCCGGAGGGTGAGGAAGGAGGATTTTTTTATTCTATCTGCTGCCGGCCAGCGTGAGGGGTTGCAATAATGATGGGGGGAGTGCAAGGCAAGGGACTATCTTTCTAATGGAGGGGGGGAAACAACATATTACGTGGGGGCAGCATATTGAGGGGGTGGGTGTATTAAGTGAGGGGGGCCATCAATAGTGGACGTGTGCCATCAAGGGTGACGTCTGCCGGCAGTAGGGGACATGTGCCATCAAGGGGGACGTGTGCCTGCAGTAAGGGACATGTGCCATCAAGGGGGACGTGTGCCTGCAGTAGGGGACATGTGCCATCAAGGGGGACGTCTGCCTGCAGTAGGGGACATGTGCCATCAAGGGGGACGTCTGCCTGCAGTAGGGGACATGTGCCATCAAGGGGGACGTGTGCCTGCAGTAGGGGACATGTGCCATCAAGGGGGGACGTGTGACTGCAGTAGGGGATGTATGCCATCAAGGGGGGACATGTGCATGCAGTAGGGGACGTGAACCATCAAGGGGGGATGTGTGCCTACAGTGGGGGACGTGTACCTGCAATGGGGGACGTGTGCCAGCACAAGGGGACGTGTGCCTGCAATAGGGGACGTGTGCCATCAATGGAGGATGTGTGCCTGCAATGGGGGACGTGTGCCAGCTGTGGGGGACGTATGCCAGCTGTGGGGGACATGTGCCAGCTATGGGGGACATGTGCCAGCTATGGGGGACGTGTGCCAGCTATGGGGGACGTGTGCCAGCTATGGGGGACATGTGCCAGCTATGGAGGACGTGTGCCTGCAATGGGGGACATGTGCCAGCACAAGGGGACGTGTGCCTGCAATAGGGAACGTGTGCCTGCAATAGGGGACGTGTGCCAGCTATGGAGGACGTGTGCCTGCAATGGGGGACGTGTGCCAGCTATGGGGGACATGTGCCAGCTATGGGAGACATGTGCCAGCTATGGGAGACGTGTGCCAGCTATAGGGGACGTGTGCCAGCTATGGGGGACGTGTGCCAGCTATGGGGGACGTGTGCCAGCACAAGGGGGCTATATCCAATATAAGGGTGCCATATCCAGATTAAGGGGGCTAATTCTAGGATGAGGGACCATGTACCAGGATGAGGGGGCTATGTGGGACATATACAGTACGCTATATGATTTGTTAGACGAACACTGGCATTATAAGACGGACCTCATTTAACATTAAAAATAATTTTTTTCTCTTTTCCTTCACCAAAATTGGGGGTGCGTTTTATATTCAGGTGCGTCTTATAAAGCGAAAAATACGGTATATTAAGAGATGAACACAAAAATTAAGCAATCTTTATGTCACATTAATTAAAAAAAAGCAAAAAGGCGTATGGAATACCCAATATATACAAACAATAGTCGATTGTCACCTAATATGCATTTCTACTTGGTCAATGTGCTTCAATTTATCTCTTATTATATGATTTCCTTGGAGGGACATCAGAACATAATGCACATTTTTTTATGGCAATCGAGGTACTTTCAAGTCAGAAAAATGTTATTTACAGCTAATCAAATCTACACACCTCATGAATCTAGAGACAAATTTTAGAAGATATGCTCACCTGTATAGATGAGGCAGTATGGTGATTAACAGATGATCACATCTGGTGTTTTTATGCCATTTTTAAATCACAGAGTGATTTCTGAGAACAAATATTTTAGCCACTATGCCCTGGCTGATTATGCCTGGAGCAAGTTTGGCTCTGTTAAGTGTCCACTTTTAAGGAAAGGAAAAACATGGTTTAGGGCCCTTTCACATCAGCGTTTTTTGAAATTCGCGGCACATGCGGTGAAAAAAACGCATCTGCCGCGATTACCGCATACTGGCTGCACTTGCGGCACGGTTGCGGCGCGGTTGCGGTAAACGCCATACAAGGTATAGGCGGACTTGCGGCAGGTGCAGCAAGTGCGGTTTTGGCACTTGCGGCAGGTGCGGCCGCGAAAAAAAACGCGTCTGATAGCATTTTTTTCGCAGCCGCACCTGCTGCAAGTGCCAAAACCGCACTTGCCGGACTTGCCACAAGTCCGCCTATACCTTGTATGGCGTTTACTGCAACCGCGCCGCAACCTGGCCGCAAGTGCAGCCTGTATACGGTAATCGCGGCAGATGCGTTTTTTTCACCGCATCTGCCGCGATTTGAAAAAAACGCTGATGTGAAAGGGCCCTAAATCTGTGCTGCTATAGGTAAAGAACAAAGTACAGATGTGGTTTATGGGTGGTTTACTTGATGATGCATTTCAAAGAAATCCAAATTCTTCATCAGAATATCACCGAGGAAGTTGTATTACTTTGAAATGCATTGAATAAACCATCCATAATCCGAATTTTTGTATTTTGGTATCAGTTTGCATCAGTGTCGATTAAAACACATTTTTCCTTTCTCACATTCTGCAGTGTGCTTTTAGTGGTGCTTGCAGCAACTGCTACACCATCCAACCCTGCAGTATTTACTGGAAATGAAAAATAGGTGCAACATAGGGTTTCCCCATGTTAAGAATAAAATTATTGACCTATCACCCGATAGTGTTATGTACAGCTACAACTACTTAATGCACATAGGAGATCTCCTTTTAATCAAGGGATATGACAGTCTGCAGCAGTCATCCACAAGGTATAGATCCAGATATATCCAGCACAGAGAAAATGAGATAGTAACCGCGCTTCCCTCAACATAACAAATGATTACTCCAGATTGTGCATTTGTAATAATCCTGAAAAAGGGCTTGCATGCCCTGATATTCGTAAATACATCACATATCCTTTTATAATTAATATTGTGGAAGAATCATTTATTACATGGATGGGAGCACGGTTATAATCCAATTTTCTCTATGCTGGATATATCTGGATCTACACCATCCAACCCTATCAGTGTTCTGTGTTCACAAACCCACAAGTTGAGTGAACCTTTTTTCAATTCACGTTTCAACACAGATAAGACCCTCTTGAGTGATTTCCACTAAATTAACCTATTGCGCTTGTCTACTCTTCAGTCTCCCTACTCTCATTGTAAAAGAGGAGTACCTTTATATGTTGACAAATCAAACACATGATCATATATGTGAACACAACTTCTTATTGGGTTTTATTCTGACCCATAAAAGGGTTTCCTAAGCAAAGGAGCAACAATATGACATTCATTTGCTTTAAAAGGTAATATGGATAGGTGTACACTTGTGAAGGGGTGGGGAAAGGGATATGCCGCTCACGTCAAACCAATTCACCCTCAGATTCCCAGGCTCCTGGAATAGTGGCTTGCCTCCACCCTGGAATGTCAATAGTAAATGATGATCCGGAGCCACATGTCCATAAATGTGGGGTAGCTTTACTCAAGGTGAATTAAAAACATATGCATCCTAGCCGGCTATATTTTTAATTCACCTTGAATAAAGCTATCCCAAATTTATGGACATGTGGCCCCGGATCATCATTTTCTAATATGGATAGGGGTTATCCTGATTAGACACCTCCTAAAATTTCAACTCGCCCACCTTCATTAACTTACAACTTTCTTGTCAGAAGTCAGAATGTAAAAAATAAAATATGTTATAATGGCATCAAACTCTCAAAATGACAACTTGTAATTCTTCTGTACTGACATGTCGATGTTTTATACTAGAAGATGGACATTTTGATTCTTGGCTTCTAGCTGGAAAATACCACTTCAGAGTTTACAAGAAAAGCACTCCCTTATTTAATGAATGCTTTTTCTGACTGGATACACTTAACTGGCTCAGTAGCCTTAATGTCTCAAAGCAGTTGTTTTTCATGTTCTTTTTTTTGTTATATCAATGCAAATACAATGGAGGTATGAAATATAAATGAACTGGAATAAGAACTGCATTTGTTCGGTTCATTTGTAAAGATTGTGTTTCCCACAGGGATAGTCTATTTAACCTATCTTTTTACATGACTACTGCGAAATTTCAGAATATAGAAGGTTAACTGGGGTTTTTGTAAAAGGTCGCTGCTATTAACAACAGAACATGAGAATGTAAGATGTGAAAAGGCTGAAAGCTAAAAATACATTTTATCTTCCATAATTTGTTAAAATACCTCTATTTATTAAAATTGTTTAATCTATCTATCTATCTATCTATCTATCTATCTATCTATCTATCTATCTATCTATTTCTCTATCTATCTATCTATCTATCTATCTATCTATCTATCTATCTATCTATCTATCTATCTATCTATTTCTATTTAATCTATCTATCTATCTATCTATCTATCTATCTATCTATCTATATATCTATCTATCTATCTATTTCTATTTATCTATCTATCTATCTATCTATCTATCTATCTATCTATCTATCTATCTTATCTATCATAATTCTATCTCTCTGTCTGTCTGCCCATCCAACAATATAATTTACGCCCCTTTCACATAGGCTTTTTTTAAAATGCGGCAGATCTGTCAGATTTACTGCATCTGCCGCATCTTCCGCCTAACAGCCGCACTTGCGGCACCGATCTGGCAGGCTCCCCGCATTGACTATTAGGCTTGCGGTCGTGTGTGGCAAGTGTGGTTTTGCCGGTTGTAGCAGATGCGGCACTTGCGGCCGCGAAAAAAAACTCGGTCAGCATAGTTATTTTTCGCAGCCTCAACTGCCGCATCTACTGCAACCGGCAAAACCGCACTTGCCACAAGCCCCATAGACAATGCATGGGGCCTTCCACAAGTGCGGCTGTTAGGCGGAAGATGTGGCAGATGCGGTAAATCTGCTGGATCTGCCGCATTTTAAAAAAATGCCTATATGATAGGGGCCTTATATATATATATATCATTATTGTCCAAATTTTTTAGATTTTTCTTGTATATAGCAAGATATTACTTCATTTATTCGGAATACTGTATAGCTATATAAATATCTTTTTTATGTGAGAACCATCTTATTTTACTGTTCTTACGTAGTACTGGGGAATGAAGTAATTAGGTAGAGAAAAGAAAAAGTGAAAAACCCCTATATAGCACCCACTCTCCAATCCCCTGCTTCTTTACTCCAGCTCAACGTACAAAATAATAAAATTACATGGCACTCGCCTGCCCGTGGTCCGACACTGATCCTCCAACTATGCTTTGATACTCCATTCTCTGTTTTGGCTCAGAGGTGTCATCACAAGATAGATTGGATGAGTTCAGTGTGTGGCTGCAATGGTGATGTGCAAAGTAGTTGTCATGTTGTTACTGTAGCCAAAACACAGAAATAGCAGCAGCAAAGTTGGAACTGTGGAAATAAAGAAAAATCCATCTCGTGCAGCAAGAGACTTTTTTTAATAATTTTCTTTTGAGTGCGTTATAGGTAACAGAATGCACCCTTATTCAAGATATGATTTGGTCATAATTAAACCCCTTCACCCCAAGTGATTTTCTGTTTTCAAATTTCTCTCCCCTTTTTCCAAGAGCCATAACTTTTTTTATTTTTCTGTCAATATAGACATATGAAGGCTTGTTTTTGCAACATGAAATGTGCTTTTAAATAAAGTAATTAACTTTACCATATAGTAAAAAGAAAAATGGATAAAAAATTCCAAGTGCGGTGAAATTGCAAATAAAAAAAGTGCAATTACACGTTTCTTTTTTGGGGTCCCCATGTTCACTATATAGTAAAACTAACATTTTGGTATGATGTCTTGGATCAGTACAAATTCATGGACACCAAACGTCTACTGTTACTTTTATGTAAGTCAGGGGTGGGGAACCTTTTCTCTGCAAAGGGCCATTTGGAAATTTAGAATATCATTCGCGGGCCGTATAAATTCGCGCACCGGTACAAGGTGGCCAGAGGCGCACGGGTACATGGGGGCCAGAGGCGCACGACACACGGGTACACGGGGGCCTGAGGCACACGACACACGTGTACACGGGGGGCCAGCCTCCCTGTCTCCCCCACAGCCTCCCTGTCTCCCCCACAGCCTCCCCCACAGCCTCCCCCACAGCCTCCCTGTCTCCCCCACAGCCTCCCTCACAGCCTCCCCCACAGCCTCCCTGTCTCCCCCACAGCCTCCGTCTCCCCCACAGCCTCCCTCACAGCCTCCCTGTCTCCCCCACAGCCTCCCTGTCTCCCCCACAGCCTCCCTTACAGCCTCCCTCACAGCCTCCCCACAGCCTCCCTGTCTCCCCCACAGCCTCCCTGTCTCCCCCACAGCCTCCCCCACAGCCTCCGTCTCCCCCACAGCCTCCCTGTCTCCCCCACAGCCTCCCTGTCTCCCCCACAGCCTCCCTGTCTCCCCCACAGCCTTCCTGTCTCCCCCACAGCCTCCCTGTCTCCCCCACAGCCTCCCTCACAGCCTCCCCCACAGCCTCCCTGTCTCCCCCACAGCTTCCCCCAGCCTCCCTCATAGCCTCCCTCATAAGCCTCCCTCATAGCCTCCCACTCATAGCCCCCTCCACAGCCTCCTCCCTGTCTCCCCCACAGCCTCCTCTCCACAGCCTCCCTGTCTCCCCACAGCCTCCCCACAGCCTCCCTGTCTCCCCCACAGCCTCCCCCACAGCCTCCCTCATAGCCTCCCTCACAGCCTCCTCCCTGTCTCCCCCACCAAGCCTCCCTCACAGCCTCCCTCACAGCCTCCCTGCCTCCCCCCCACAGCCTCCCCCACAGCCTCCTTCACAGCCTCCTTCACAGCCTCCCCCCACAGCCTCCCTGTCTCCCCCACAGCCTCCCTCACAGCCTCCTTCATAGCCTCCTTCACAGCCTCCCTCACAGCCTCCCTGTCTCCCCCACAGCCTCCTTCACAGCCTCCTTCACAGCCTCCCCACAGCCTCCCTGTCTCCCCCACAGCCTCCCTCACAAGCCTCCTTCATAGCCTCCTTCACAAGCCTCCCTCACAGCCTCCTTCATAGCCTCCTTCACAGCCTCCTTCACAGCCTCCTTCACAGCCTCCCCCCACAGCCTCCCTGTCTCCCCCACAGCCTCCCTCACAGCCTCCTTCATAGCCTCCTTCACAGCCTCCCCCACAGCCTCCTTCACAGCCTCCTTCACAGCCTCCCCCACAGCCTCCCTGTCTCCCCCACAGCCTCCTTCACAGCCTCCCCCACAGCCTCCTTCACAGCCTCCCCCACAGCCTCCCTGTCTCCCCCACAGCCTCCCTCACAGCCTCCTTCACAGCCTCCCTCACAGCCTCCTTCACAGCCTCCTTCACAGCCTCCCTCACAGCCTTCCCCACAGCCTCCCTGTCTCCCCCACAGCCTCCTTCACAGCCTCCTTCACAGCCTCCTTCATAGCCTCCCTCACAGCCTCCCTCACAGCCTCCTTCACAGCCTCCCTCACAGCCTCCTTCACAGCCTCCCTCACAGCCTCCCTCACAGCCTCCCCCACAGCCTCCAGCAAAACTTACCATTGAGCTGTGGATGTGGAGCAGGGGTGCCGGAGCCCGGAGGGCACATCTGCAGGACGCTGCCTGCGGGGAGTAGCTGCGGGCCTGCGGCAGCTAGCGGTGGGCGCCGCCATGTTCTTTGTGGCCGGCGCCCACTAACAGTACAGCCGCTCGGTGGAAGCTGAGACTTCAACAAAATGGCCGCGGCTAATTGGAGACCGCGGCCATTGTGTAGAGGTCTCAACCTCTATTGACCGGCTGTACAGTTAGTGGGCGCCAGCCACAAAGAACATGGCGGCGCCCACCGCTAGCTGCCGCAGCTTCTCCTCGCCAGGGCCGGGCGGCGGTCGATCGCCTAGCTGTCGTCCCGGCCCTGGCGGGCCGGATGAGATAACGTGGCGGGCCGGATCCGGCCCGGGGGCCGGACGTTCCCCACCACTGATGTAAGTAATGAAAATAAATGTATTTTCAATGTTTATAATTTGAACGTTTGTGTTTTTTAATAATTTTTAAAACTTTTTTCTTTATTTTACTTGGCCCACTAGAGGGCCACAGTGCTGCACACACTGCTGTCTTCTCCTATCTAGAGACATGTTGCTGCATGTCTCTAGGTAGAAGAGATCACTTTCAGTTGGTGACCTCATTGGGAAATCACCAGCAGGAAGTGTTTTAGGACAGCTTCCAGGGTCATCAAAGGACCCCAGGCTACCTAGGTAACAGACGGAGGTCCTGTGATCACATCCTGGTACCTCCGATCATGGCAGAGAACAACGTGATCCCCACCGCGGAGCTTAGAATATCGTTGCCGGTGACTGCAGGTGCAATCCAAAGGGTTAACACCACTGATCGGATCAGCGATCCAATCAATAGTGTTAGCTACACATCTCAACTGATGAGATCAGCTGAGATGTGTTAGGGAGAATGCAAGCTCACAGAGTGGGCTCGCATCAGGGGGCGGGGCACGGCCATGGACGTACATGTACATCCTTGGTTGTGAAGGGAATAAGGGAGCATTCAGTCACCTGGAACATGTAGCCTAACACCATTTATGCTACCTTGTTCCATATAATGCACTGAAAAGAAATTTATTTAAAAAAATCTGTTGCATGAGCTTGATTTTTCTTCATTTCCTGAATTTGTCTGGCGGTGGCGGTGTCTTGTTCTTTGCTGTGTGCTGAGAACTGACTGGTGCAAGCAGGGAGCTGGATTTTTTTTTACTATTTCAGAGTTTTAGCTAGCTTGGGTGAAAACCAAAAAAAAGACTGTTTACAAATATCTAAAGGGCTATCACACTGTAGAGGGATCTATTTTATTATCATTTGCACAAAGAAAGACTAGAAGCAATGGGATGAAACTGAATGGGAGGAGACACAGATTTGATATCAGAAATTATTTTTTGACAGTGTGGGTGATCAACAAGCGGAACAGGTCACCATGATAGATGTTGAGTTCTCCTTCAATAGAAGTGTTCAAACAGAGGCTGGACAGACATCTGTCTGGGATAATTTAGTGAACCCTGCTTTGAGTAGTGGGTCAGTCCAGATGACCCAGGAGGTCTCTTCCAACTCTATCATTCTATGATTCCATGATTCCATTATTTTGTTATTTTTATACAGCAAAACAATTGACAGTACATATGTAAAAGAGGATAAATGGGGCATATGCATTTATATATATATATATATAGATATATATATACTTACCTAGTGGTGTGTTTCATCAACCTTCGATGTGATGTCCACAAATCCAACAATGTACTGCACCACCTCAGAAGCACGTTGGAAGCCATATTGGAACACCCAAGTGATGGGTGTTCCAATATGGTACCTTCTAGCCGTACTGTGGTTCCACCAACAGGACAGTGACACAACCCCAGCTGTCAAAAGCCTGCTGCATGACCCCTGCCCTCGGCAAGCCTGCCGCAACCCCACTGCTTAGCCTTTACCTGCTGCAAGCCCGCTCTGGACATCACAGCCAGCAGGAAATTCCAAGGCTTTGCGGACTATACAGGAGGAGATGTGGTGCAGGCGCCCTCTGGTGGCTACAAAAGACCAAAAGCCATAGACTTTCCTGCATTCTATGTGCAACTACACAAACAAACACAAACTATAATGTCCCCACACATACATACACTCAGTATAATGTCCCCACACATACACAAAGTAGGTCATCACACTTACACACATACACCGTATAATTTCCCCACACATACACACACATACACGGTATAATGTCCCACACATGCACACACACAGTATAATTTCCCCACACATATGCACAAAGGTCACACACACACAAACACACACTATAATGTGCTCACACATATATACATACATACACACAGTATAATGTCCACACACATACACATATAGTACAATGTCCCCACACATACTCACATGCATGCACACAGTATAATGTCCCCACACATAAACACACATATATGCACTCACAGTATAAAGTCCGCACACATACAAATACAGTATGATGTCCTCACATATACACACTCAGTATAATGTCCCCACACATAAACACACATATATGCACTCACAGTATAAAGTCCGCACACATACAAATACAGTATGATGTCCTCACATATACACACTCAGTATAATGTCCCCACACATACATATGCACACAATATAATGTCCACACACACACTATAATGCCCCCACACATACACACACAGAATAATACATACACACTTATACACACAGTATATTGTCCACACAAATACACACACAGTATTATGTCCCAACACATACATAAACACACATACATACATTCATACAGCACATAGATACATACGCACATATACTTACACATGCATATTCACATACATACACACTTATGCGCACATACTCATGCAGCTGCTATCTTTGGACACTTGGGTAAACAAAGATGGTGGCAGCATGACACATCACACTGCCCCACTGCAAGCTTATAGTAGTTCCAGGATTACATTAAAGGGGAACTTGGTGGGAACTAAGAAAGTGGATAATGAGGTGTCTCTGTCTATTTTGTATGTAATAAAGGATTTCTCTGCGTGCTTTATTTTTCTCTTTACTGACAGTATTACAAATGTCTGGTTGTCCTACTGATGGCTGACATTAGCAATAGGGCCTGATGTCAGTTGCCAAAAATAGCTGACATCAACCCCATTATTATCAAGTCTGCCACCGCTACATGGCAGCTGGAAGAGTGGGGTAACTGCCAGTTTTTGCATCTCTCATGGGCATTTTGAGGTAGCTGCTGGCTGCAGTTTTCACTGAGGGGACCCAGAATGCTTGGGCCTTACCACGCTGAGTATTCCAGCCCTCAGCTGCCTGGGTTACCTTGGCTGGAAATAGAAAATAAGGCAAAGCTTGCACCAAATTTTTTAAGTTATTAATTTTATGAATCTAGGGCTCCCCTGTATTGCTAGCGAAATCAACATCAGGCAGTGTGAGTTGACAGCCAGTAGCTGCTTGGTTTACCTGTGCCGGCAATATAAAATACAGCAAAGTCATACACATTTTTTGCTAGTAAATTAAACACTTTATTATTAAGAAAAACCACCAAGGGTTTTTAAGTAAAAATACATTTATTTACATACATTGAGAGAGGGGAGAGAGACAGAGACAGCAGAGATGGCACATAGAGGGGAGAGATGGCACGCCAAGGGATAGCATCAGGCTCACATCTAGTATCTATATAAATATAGATCTACCGCATATATTCGAGTATAAGCCGAGGCCCCTAATTTTGCCCCAAAAAACTGGGAAAACTTATTGACTCGAGTATAAGCCTAGGGTGGGAAATGCAGCAGCGGCGATACCTCCAGCGTCGCACCGGTGATCTTACAGGTGCCATTGCCGTAAAAAAAGGTGCTGTAAAAAAAAATGAGAAAAGATTGTTACATGGGAGACTACGGTTCCCATTGCCTGTAAGATCGCCGTCCCCCAGTTACATGGGGCGATGTGTACACATCGCCCCAGAGTGCTCGCCTGGTTTCAGAGCACTGCTGAGAAACCAGGCGAGCACTCAAAGGTGTCGCCTTCGCATATTTACGTTAGTCGACGCACAGGCCATATCGGCGGCGATAGGCCCCTGCATCGCCTATAAAATCGACGCCGATATGGCCTCATGTGATGGTACCCTTACTGTATTTTCCCCTCAGAATCCATCTATCCCCTCCTTTATTGATCTTTCCCTAAGCACCCAGCTAATTCTATACCCTGCACTGCTTCTCCTTTCCCTCACTAGCCTTCTTTCCCCTGCTCTATTACTTCTGTACTTATCCTAAGAACACATCTTTCCCTGCTCTACTCATCTTTCCCTCACTAGTCTTCTTTCCCCTGCTCTATTACTACTGTACTTTCCCTGAGAATCCATCTTTCCCCTGCTATACTCATCTTTCCCTCACTAGTCTTCTTTCCCCTGCTCTACTACTGTACTTATCCTAAGAACACATCTTTCCCCTGCTCTGCTCATCTTTCTCTCACTATTCTTTTCCCTGCTACACTTCCAATCCTATTCTGTAATGGCGCCTCACCTTAGACTGGGTCACTGTACCGTAATTAAAGTCCCCTGCGGCCACACTGTGCATTAGGTCAATGTCTGGCCGCAGGGGACTTCTTTGTGTGTGCACTGTGCAGGGAGTGATGCAGCGGAGGGATCCGGCCGCCACATCGCTACAGAAGGACGGAGCGATGCGGCGGAGGGATCCAAGCCGCACATCACCTGAGCAGGGCGGAGGGGTCCGGGCACCACATCCCAGCCCCAGGCAGCGGCGGAGGGATCCTTCAGCACATCCCGGCCCCAGCCAGCCTCAGCCAGCGGACGGATCAGTCCCGCAGGAGTGCGGGCACCTGGTAATGCAGCGGGGGCGAGGGGGTTGTGGGAAGTGTGGGGGACGACGGGGAGTGTGGGGGGCGGCTAGGATAAGGAGAGAACCTAAGGGCAGAAGTTAGTGACTCGAGTATAAGCCAAAAAAAGGGCTGAAAAAGTCGGCTTATACTCGAGCATATATGTATATCTGTAGATCAAATACAGGCTACATATTTTTTTTACTTACTTAATAAAATACATATTTTTTAAGTTTGGTATTTAAATTAATTTTTTTTGTTATTGTGTACCTCCTTTATCAAACTCTTCCTGTTCTATCAATTTTATACACAATTGTATCATTTGAACCATAAATTACTATGAGACTCTCTTATCTGGTCACATGGATCCAGACACCCTTCTAAATTACCAATGTATACCAAGGTAGAAAATATTTGTACCATGCTAGCCAGTAGATTGAAAAATATTGGAAACTGAGAGTCTTCAGTGGTTGATACCTTTTAATGGCGAACTGAAAAGATGGTAAACATAGCAAGCTTTCGGGTCACTCCGGACGCACCGGAAACATGTAATGCGACATCTGGAGTGACGCATGCGCTTTGAATGTACCCCTCTGCAGACCTACGCTTCCGGGTTCCGCTCCTGTGCGCTCGCCATAGAAGGTAATGGATGCGAAAGCGCAAGCGAGCGCGGGGGCTCTGCATCTATGTACCAATGCACTTGCCTGCACTTGCCTTTGAATGCACCTGCGCTAGTGCTGGGCAGGCAAACGCAGGGGCACGTAGATGTGAAACGGCCCAACTAGCAGAATGTACTGCTTTAGGCTGCGGTCTCACTAGTTTGAGAAATGCGAGAGACTCACCAAATATTGCATCAGCATCAACTTGCACAGCTGCCTGCTGCCTGGACAGAAGCACGCATCTGTATGCATTTCTATGGAGCTGCACACTCCTGTCCGGGGTGCTGGAGACCATGCAAGATTTTCACATGTCTCATGCTAGTGGAACCTCAGCCTTATAATGTGTATGTTTGTGGAAATAGTTCTCCGAGCGCACGTCTGTAGCAAACAAGGCTCCCAGGATCCATGCTGCCGAGCATCCAATCATACTGTTTGCACTTACAGTATAAAATCTTTAATTATTGTAGACAATATTCACACTTTGACAGTGGTTTTCCAATATATATTTCGGAGATCTGTTTTTACATTTGTTTTCTAAGAAAAAACATCTGCAAAAAAATATTTGTTTGGAGGTGTGTTTCTACTGTGTTACATTCTCACTATAACACTGATTTGAGAACCTTCATAACACTGATGGTTTTAACTTCATCCCTTTAATTCTTCAACAAACAATGTTGTAGATTACATAGAATTTTTGGCGCAAGGTATTATCATCTGATTATACAAACCTAGTTACGAGAAGATCAGGAGAAGCCTGTCATTTCAATATTTTCTGAACGCATGCAGAAAACAAATTCCAATGATAACAATTGTTTTCTATGTTGCAATGGACTTATTTTGTTTTCCTGGGGGAAATCACCGTCTCTCACGTAATCCTTTTTAGCTGACTGCAGTCATTGTTTTAATCAACTGAAAAGTTCTTCGTCAATGCTAAATAGCCACTAAGAAGAGGATTTTGCAACAATAACGCGACAGAGGAGTGTTTAGAAAGATTGTGTAGCTGTTCTTGTCAAGAGATTCAGGATTTTGAGAAAACCCCCGGAGGTCAGCATGAATGAAACATGTTTTTTTTCTTTTTTGTCTCTTTACTTCTTGTATTATAAATTGACGGAGACCTTCTGCGTGTAATAGCCTGGAATCCACCACCAGGTGGTACTCCTTTTTCCCGTATAAATATTGTGTTGCTGGTAGAGTATGCAGAGCGCATGATGAGTTTACGGTGTAGGAAAGTCATACAACTCATCGCTTTCTGTTTTCCTTCAAGTGCATTTTTCACACTGGGATGAATTTACTCAGCATGTCAACTTAAGTCCAACGTCTGCATCAAATCTAGACACAGGGCTAAGCTGTCACATCTCCTTTGACAGATAAATCATACAGTAAAGGTTTTAGAAAAAAACTACATATTGGATCTTACATGTTCTGACAGTATATCATATACATAGAGGAAATGTGCTCTAAGCCAAAAAGAAACAATAATGTCAGAATCTTGAAGCAGCTCGTATATCACATTGTAAGGATATCACTGTAACTAAGGGAATAATTAAAGACCACTTTCTCTATGTCTCAGAAATATCAAGTCTGCTTTATTGTAAAACACGCATATTTCAGCTTTTTAGTCTAACACTTCGCATTTCTTTTCATCCCATTGTGCAAAGTGCTGAACAAAAAGTTCCTAACTCTCTGACAATTAGGAATAATCTTTTGACAGTGCTGAGAAAAAGATTAGCATTTTTGCAGCGATGATGTCAGTGATTTACTTCTTGCTATTAAGGCAAAAGCCAAGGCTGTGGACTCTTTTACTTAACCCCTTTCATTCTCCGGTTTTTGCTTTTCCCTTCCCTTCTTCCTAGAGCCATAACTTTTTTATTTTTCTGTTAATATAGACATATGAGGGATTTTTTTTTTTTTTTAAGGACGAGTTATGTTTTTGAATGACATCATTTATTTTACCATAGAGTGAAAAAAAAATCCTAGTGCAGTAAAATTGCAAAAAAAAGTGCAATTACATGTTTGTTGTCAGGGATTTTTATTCACCATGTTCACTATATGGTAAAACTGACGTGACGGTGTGATGCCTCAGGACGGTAAGAGTTTGTGGATACCAAACATGTTACTTTTACTTTTTTCTAAGTAGTGAAAATAAATTCAGAAATGTTTAAAGATAAAGAATTGCACATATTCCATGACCCGTAGCACTCTCTTTTTCTCAGGATTTGAAGCTGGGTGTTTGTGTATTTTTTGCAGCTTCAGCTGAAGTTTCTAATGGTACCATTTTTGGGTAAATGCACTGTTTTAATCGCCTATTTTTACTTTTTATTTCTGTTACGGTGCCCAAAAAAGCGTAATTTTGGTGTTTTGACTTTTTTGCCGTAATGCAGGTTATAGATCTGCTTAATTGATTTCATATTTTGATAAATTTGTTTTCACTGAGTCAAAAGGGGGGTGATTTGAACTTTTATGTATTTTTATATTTTTCAAAGCTTTATTATTTCTTTATTTTACACTGCCCCTTAGAGGGCTTCAGCACTAAACTCTCTGTACGCTACTCCAAATCCCAGACATGCTACTGCATGTCTGTGAACAGGAGAAATGATCACTGTCTGTGGATGCACAGGAAGTGATTTATTACAGCATCCGGGGTCCTCACAAGACTGAGGGATGTCAAGGCATCACATCGAGGTCCTGTGATCACATCATAGAACCTCCGATGCGGGTAAGAAATGGCGCAAACCCACCGTGGTGCTTTGGATTCAAAAGTTTAACAGCACGGATTGGATTACTGATCCAATCGGTGCTGTTAGCTACAAGTCAGCTGATCAGATCAGCTGATATGTGTGGGGGATGATGAGATCTCAGCACTTGAGCTCGCATCAGAGAGAACGCCATGTTCAAGGGTGCGCTATTATACATTTGGGTTGAATGATCCAAAGCTGTGGCTCCTTCTTCCTAAGATTGGTTAACCGAAACATATCTACCCAACTAATCAAAATAATATTATTTGTTTTGTTTCTCTGCACAATATTCTGAATAATATCTTACTAATATTTCTATTTTCTTTTTCAATTTCCAGTTATAGTGTTTGAAGATAGCTAAATAGTAACGTCAACAAGATTTCATTTTAAAAGGACTTTGCCCTACTTATAAAGATATTGTGTATTATACCAGAGTGGGTGTATATAAAAAAAAAGATTGTGGCCACCTCACAAATTAGCACTGTTCCTCCACATTGGCCTCTGAGTTTGCTGTTTGGTTTATTAACAAACAACATGCCACTTGATCAATGCAGTTGTTCATCAGTCCTTCATCAACTTCATTCTTTACATTCTGTCCTGGCAGGAAACTCCTGTTGGAGACTGTCACCAGATTTTTCTGTATTTAAATATTGTAACGCAAAAGTTGCTTCATTGAAAATAATCTGTGAACAGGTTTGTGCTATGTAATCTGAACACAGCAGGAAATAAAAGCTGAAACACAGATTTCAGTGATTATTATTATTATTTATTAATAGAGCACTATTGATTCCATGGTACTGTAAATGAGAAAGGGTTACATACAAACAAGTTAAAAATTCAATGAACAAACTAACAGTGACAGACTGATACAAAGGGGAGTGAGGACCCTGTCCTTGCGTGTTTACAGGGCAGTGGGGAGAGACAGTAGGTTTGGTCTGCTCTGGTCGTGGTGGAGCACAAGGTTCAATGGTGGTGGAGCGCCAGGTCCAGTGGTAGTAGATCACCAAGTCCAGTGGTGGTGAGGTGGCACTATGGTCATAGCAGGCTGTAGGCTTTTCTGAAGAGCTGGGTTTTCAGGTTCTGCTTGAATGTTCCGAGTGTGGGGGACAGTCGGATGTTTTGGGGTGCAGAATTCCAGAGAATGGGGGATGCTCGGGTGAAGTCTTGCAGGCAGTTAGATGAGGAGCGGACAAGTGTGGAGGAAAGGAGGAGATCTTGGGAGGATCGAAGATTTTGAGTTGGATGATATCGGGAGATTAGTTCAGAGATATATGGGGGGACAGATTGTGGACGTCTTTGTAAGCCAGTGGAGGGATTTGCAGAGGGGTGAAGTGGAGGAATAGCGGGACGACAGATGAATTAGTCGAGCAGCAGAGTTAAGGACAGATTGGAGAGGTGCGAGAGTGTTAGCAGGGACGCCGCAGATGAGGAGGTTGCAGTAGCTGAGATGGAAGATGATGAGGGCATGCACTAGTAGTTTAGTAGATTAAGGGTTGAAGAAGGGACAGATTCTGGAAATATTTTTGAGGTGTAGGCGGCAGGAGGTGGCAAGGGATTCGATGTGCAGTTTGAAGGACAGGGCAGAGTCAAGGTTTATTCCGAGGTAGTGGACTTCAGGTACAGGGCAAGGTGTGATGTCATTTATTGTGATAGATAGATCTGGTAAGGAAGGTGTGGGAGATGGAGGAAAGATGATGAGTTCAGTTTTGTCTACATTAAGTTTTAGGAAGTGAGAGGAGAAGAAGGAGGATATGGCTGATAGACACTTTGGGATTTTGAACAGGAGAGAGCATATATCTGGGCCATAAAGATAGATCTGAGTGTCATCAACATACAGGTGATATTTGAAGACATGGTACTTTATGAGTTGTCCCAGACCAAGGGTACAGATTGAAAAAAGGAGGGGCCACAGGACAGAGCCTAAAGGGACCCAAACAGAGAGGGGATGGGGCAAGGAGGTTGTGTGGGAGTGGGAGACACTAAATGTGCGGTTGGAAAGGTAGGAGGAGATCCAGAAAAGGGCAAGGTCAGTGATGCCAATGGAAGAAAGGATCTTTGTGAAATCACACAGTGATGAGTTATTAAGCTCTGTGTTATTTACTTACAGTGAAGGTTTTACTACTAGGATATTATCATCACTGTCACTAGCTGCCTCAAGCCAAGGCATTCAACCACACCCCCTACAATGTGTACATACAAAGCTGTGGTGTGGCCGGGTTTAGCATTTCTGAGCTCTGCTACAGGGTTCATCTAAGAACTCTGATTGTGTTACAACTGCTGCACCCAGTAAACTAAGTGATCCATCACTGTAATCAGAGTCTCATTATGCTGTATTCAGAGATGTAGCACAAAACTGGTGACAGATTCCATTTACTATCAAAGTAACATCAGCATACAAGACATGGGTGTTTGCTTTTAGATTACCCTATTCATTTATAGTCATATTCTTTACCAATTTTAAATGCCATGTCTCACTAAATTGTCCCTCAATGAAAGGATAATGGTATTCTGCTGATACGTAAGTATTTAGAAATACGCAATACAGAAATATTGGGTGCTGCAAATCAATATTTTGCACAGGTACAATATATGTGTCTTTCTCCACTAAGCTGACACAGACTTAATTAGAAAATGCAATTATTTGGTGTTTAAGGCCACGTACACATGTTGAGTTTTCGGTGAGGTTTTTTACCTCAATATCTGTAAGTCAATATCAGGAGTGGAACGATCAGAAGAAGAGTATAATAGAATCACGTCACCACTGAATATTTGACCTGGTTTTGGCTTACAAATACTGAGGTTAAAGCTCACCAAAAACTCAACATGTACACATAGCCCTATAGTAGCTAAGACTATGAGTAATCAAAGGCCTCTAGTCCCTCATGATTGACTCTGCTATATGGTGAGTTAACAGTTACTCTAGACGAAGCCATCAGGTCTGCTCTTAAGGTCATGGGATTTTTCTCCATTTAATGCTATTGGTAACATGGCAGTGGCCATCTGAGGTTATTTGTCTGAATACAATTGTGAATTTTTAAGCAGAGATTAGCTCATCTGTAGTTCCTCTGCATCTTATAGCCATAGAGTGAGAACTTATATATACACTTGTTTACACAATATCACAAAATCACATTTTAAACCTAGTTCTTTTAATCCACACTTTAGCATAGTTGACCTGATTCTGTATTTTGTTTAAATCTAGCATAACACAATGGCTTCCACGTGGCCCTACCTGCATGATTAATGGTATGGTAGAGGTCTACCAGCCATGCATTGACTGTATATCCTTGCAATATACTATCAATGTCCTAGGGTAATTCATCCGTCAAAATTTTGCTTACACAAAACTGGAAACCCTCTTAATATTTATCTGAATTCTCTATAAAGTTTTGTAAAGAAATAAAAAGCAAGTTTCTCATGAAACAAACAATCTCTGGAAACTCGATAAAGTTTCAAGCATCAAGAATCTGTTTTTTGACTTTTGACTTAAGCTATTTATTCCTTGTGACAATTGTAAAACTTAAAGTGAATGGAGCACGGGAGAGAAATTGTCATATCTCCTTTGTAACAAGGTTATTGAATGTGCCATGAACGAGATAAAAAAGTGAAAACAGCTAAAGTGATCTAGAAGCAGTCAAGTAAGTAACGAGAAGACACTGACCAGATAAATAAACGTTGTAAACAGAGATTTGAATGCAAAAATGTACACTGAAGTTTGAAGGTTATTAAAAAGAACTTCTGAAGCAGAAACATTTTGTGATATACAAATGGTGTGTTACTCCGAGCTTACACCAGCCATTAGATTAGGTTGATTAGGAGCATCCTTGAACTGTTCCCATATTTCATGATAGAACACAAAGTTGTTGACAGGCAGGCTAAGAAAGGTAATGTTCTTCTTACTTAAATGAATATATACTGGGTTATATGGTTGGTAAATATAGCAAAGGCGGCAGATAAACTGCAAATAAGTGACTAAAAATTGTCACCATCTAGATGCCATGGTTTGATGTATGTTATTTAAACTATTTATTCACTATGCATTTAGAAATAATAATAATAACATGATTACTTGCAATACATCTTAATTTAGTAAGATGATTGCCTGCCAAAACACGATTTTAAAGGTTAATAATCAAGCTACACTATTTTCAAAATGCCCTGGTTATGCTTGGTGTAACACTGATACTATACATGCACATAAATATTAAAATATTGTGTATTTAGAACCCTCAAACTCCCAGGCCTTTGGTAGAGGACCCGAGAATGAGGAAGGACAAAAAGAACCACCCCACAAGGCTGAGAAGGTAGTTTTTGTTATTTATGCTTGTGTTTGTGTTTGGTATTCTTGGGTCCTCTACCAAAGGTCAGGGAGTTTGAGGGTTCTGTGCAGGATCTTAGTTGTTCCCAGCACTATATAGATATACACATATATATTTATATATACCACCTTCTCACCCCCTATGGGATTGTTTTTATGTTCTTCTTCATTCTCAGGTACTCTACCATAGACTGGTTGGAAGTTTGAGGGTTCTACGCAGGATCTTAGTTGTTCACAGCACTGCACTTTTCTGAAGAGAGAGTTTCAATGTTGCTCATGGGATTTGTTGCAGCCATTTTTCCAATTTAGAGGTCACAGCTCCAAGTGCTCCTATCACCACTGGAATCACTGTTGCCTTCATCTTCCACATCTTTTTCAGTTGTTCCTTGAGTCTCTGGTACTTCTTCAGCTTCTCATATTCCTTCCTTTTTATGTTGCTGTCATTTGCACATCTATTACCTTTACTGTCTTCTGATCCTTATTTACTATCATGATATCTGGTTGGTTAGCTAACACCTGCTTATCCATCTGGACTTGAAGTCCCAGACGATTTTTACCTTTTTTATTCTCCACCACTTTTTCTTTGGTCTCCCATCTGGACTTAGGGGGACTTAGCCCATATGCTGTACAGATATTCCTGTATATCACTGCGGCTACTTGGTTGTGGCATTTGGTATACTTTGTTCCTGCTTGCATTCTGCATCCTGTCACTATGTGTTAGACTGTTTCCGAGGTTTCTTTCCATAGTCTGCACCTTGGGTATTCTTTTGTGTGGTAGATCCCTGATTCTATGGATCTTGTACTCAGCGGCTACATTTCTTGTATGTATTCATGGATACTCCATGTTAAATCCATGATGGTGGCTTGGATGCCTATCAAGCTTTGACCACCCTCCTTTCTGTTGGTATACAATCCTTGGGTGGTAGACACGGACAAGTAAATTCAAAATGCAGTTTCTAAATGAATATCACACTGTTGCAAATCGACCAGACAATCACAGATTCAGGACAGTAAATATATAAAAAATAAAAGCTCACATCACCCCCTCTTTTGTCCCATTAAAAATAAAGAAGATGAAAGGTGATGGAAAATTGAAAAAAAACACATATTTGGTATTACCAAAATTGAAAAAATCGAATCCATTCTGAACTCAGCGCATGCTAATGTAACCTAAGCGTAATGGTGCAATATGTTAGAATGTAGGGCCACCTTTAATCTTTTGGAATAAAATCTGCCCTGGCTGTTATATATAATTTTTATTTCCCATTATACATTTTACTCGCTATGTTTTACAGTCTAGCTGTGAAGTACTTTCAAATTCGCATTGGCTTGCTTTGTGCTTCTATAGGTTTATATCTGTGGGTATAATGCATGTGCATTAACAGTATTTTTGTACGTGGCTTAACCGAAAAACCTGGCCATTGCAAGAAAATAGGTTTATTTACAAGAGTTGTTCTTTTCCCACTTATTTCCTATAATTCCAAATGAAACATAATTCCCAAGGAGATCTTAGCCTTGTGCTCCGTCTATGACCTGCCCTCTAGCATGCTTTCGTGACCTGCTCAAATGTGTTTTATGACCCAGATTTGTTTTCAGTTTGAAACATCCATTGTGATGTATTATAATGGCTTCCCCGGAGAGTGAGCCATGCTTTCCATGAATATACAAGCTAGAAATTACACCTCATCTTTTAATCAAAGCAGAAAATAAAGAATTTACTGAAGAGGCTTTTAGTAGTTAAGAGCATGCTGTTTTCCTCTATTCAGTTTTATTGCACATACCTGTACATGGATTTTGTATCCACCATGTGTAAACAGTGCCCTGCAGTTATACGACTTAATACTTAAATGTTTCTCTTCCTCTTCTTCTAGATTGTCGCTAATACTGTAATAAATAGCAAGGTATAAAAGGCAATATTACCTTCTTATATACTCTGAGGACTAGAAGCTAAAAATGTTTTTTTTTCTTCTGTTGATTTATTTGCACAATTAATTTATTAGTACAAGGTTAACGGGTTCACCTCTGGAGTCCATGTACCTCAGAGGCTCTAAGGTAACAGATTTCAACTCTGCAGCTAAACTCCAGCATGATAAGAGAAATGTAACAGAATCTAATTCTCCAAATAACCCACTTTAAATAGAGCTAGAAAAGAAAAGCAGAAAAACACAAATATAACACTGTAGACAATACAGGAAAACCCAGAAGGACAAAAAGGCACTCGGAGGCTCCTCATAGTATTCTCTGGATGTATATATACCCTAAAGACATAGAATTTCTTCTTATCTCTTTTTATCTGAATTGAAGTAACCAAAACAACAATTTTCTAATTGAAATTTTTGGTTGTTTATTCCTACCACACTAAGTGTTAGATGGAGTATACAATACAATGTATTTACTCATTCTTGATTTTGAGATGTAGAGCTAGGTACCTAAAGGGGTTGTCCAATAATAGAACAGCCACTTCTCATTCACTATGTTTTCCAACTTAAACCTAAAAAAGTTATACTCACCTCCCATACCAGCACTGTTCTTGCTCTTCAAGGGCTCACATGAGGGTTTTTAGACCCACGAACCCTGCCTCCAGTCACTGACGGCATCCCTCTTACCGCCTTAGGATGCGTAATTAATTAACAGGATGTTAGCAGCCAGCCGCAGCTCTCATCTCCTGGTAATTAATTAAATATCAGAAGTTGGGGACAGTAAAACTGGTGGTAATTTAGCGCAAAGCTCGCGCGAAGTAAAAACCTCACGTGAAATCCAGGAGAGAGAACAGTCTCGCCATGGGAGGTGAGTATAAGTTTTTATTATTTTAATGGGGACAAAAATGAGAAATTAAAAGAGTTTGACTGAGAATTGGACAACTCTTTAAAGATTATAGTTGAACTATGCTGACAGTGTTCAGTGAGCATACTGTAGATAGACAAGCACTTACCCAGCTTATGGAGAGAAATAATTAGAGCTGGTCATTCAACTTCTAAGGTTGTCTGACATACAACCAGTAATATACTCAAGATGCAGATGCTGCAAGATCCACGTATCCAGAGCCAAACTAGATTTAAAGAAACCAGGATAAATCATGGAAAAAACTGCACTACTGTGGGCGCATGAAAGACCAATAAGCTGGATTATTTCAAGTAATTTCAAAGTGAAACCTCACTTCTTCAGGAAATCCGCCGATTCTGTGGATTTCCAGAAGAAGAAGTGGGGTTTCACTTTAAAATGCATTGAAATAAATGACATTTCATTCATCTTCCAGCTAATTGGACTTTCCTCTACCCACAGCAGTGCAATTTATGAAGCATGCAAATTGTATCTTCAGTGAGAACGTAGACAAACTCTAGTGCTTCCTAATTAAAGTAGCAATCCTAAATGTCAAAATTGACTCTTCAACGAGCCTTTCAATATGATTTAGGATTTACGCCATGTCAGAACCCCAATCTGCAGAAAGTGTGTTTCGGGGTTATTGCCCCTCATCAGTGCAAAGCATAGGATCTGGTATGGCTGTGTGAGGGACTATGACAAGATCAAGGCAAAAGCTACTCTACTTATAGAGATTAATCCTGCAAATATGAAGCAGACATGTCATATTGTTCTGATGGCTTCATGTTCAGTGGTCATGCCCTCTGAAGCTACTTATTCTCACTCTCCCTTTCTCGGCATGCTCTTTTCACACTACTCTAGCTTTTGTGCCGGTATCTGTCCATTAATTATTCTTACATAGATTTATAAAAAATATTTTGGTGAAAAATCATGCAACATAATGTGTGGAAACACCAGTAAAGTTCTTTGTCTCTTTGTCTAAATAAAGATGAATGTTTCTCATATTGTATACAGTGTAATATTAGGACAATTGCTATAGTTTTATTTTTTAAACATATTTACCATTTACCATATAACCATAAAGATATTTTAGAGTTTTGCGGTTAACTTACAAATTATTTTTTCTCCTTAAAGGATTTTTAAAGCTTTTCAGTCTACCTACCAATTATAGAAATTTCTTCCAGTATTAGTATGTTTTATCTGATTGATTTACCTTCACTATGAAATATATTTTGTCAATTAAACTTTGACTCTACTTCAGAATATAAGCTCTTCCAGGTTCTAATTAAGGGCCTGAGTGTATCGTCTTGTGGAGTAATATGGCCAGGTTCAATGACATGTCTCTGGAGCCTTTGCAATCAATAGATTATCCAAGGGATACAATGATGAATTATAAACATAAACCTCCCACGGTGTTGTTTTTATATTTGTTATTCACATTTTGTCCTCAACCGTTGGTTTGCTCTAATAGGATTGCAGTAAATAAAATTCACCCCAAAAAATATCAAATGTTTTATTATATTTGCGTGAACAGATATTCTCTCTTTTTGTGTAACGCCAAAAGAAAAGGCAAGTAAACTGATGACTTGGCATTATCATAAGAATCACAAACTTTACTGAGGCCTGTAGAATATTGATTCTTTACCCAAATGTGTGGTCCCAAAGGGTTTGATTTTTTAAATGCTTTCTAAAAAAGATTTCTTTTCATCCAACAATTGCTTTAAATTTTTGACCCACAGTCTTTGTAAGTACCTTTTCTCCTACTAGAGTTGTGCTCCAAAGTTTACATACCTCAGCATATTTTTACTTTCTTGGCCTTTTTTCATAGAATATGAGTTGTCATCTCAGTGTTCGGACCTCAATATCATTGAGCCACTCTCAGGGAAATTCAAGCACGCAGTTCATGCAAGAAAGCCCAGGAATTTACAGGAACTGGAGGCTTTTTGTCAAGAAGAATGGACAGCTTTACCATCTGAGAAAATAATGAGCCTCATTCACAACTACCACAGAAGACTTCAAGCTGCCATTGATGGTAGAATGGGCAATACATGGTATTAAGAACTGGGGTATGTGAACTTTTGATCAGGGTCATTTGGATGATTTGGTTGTCATTATGATTTAAAAAGAGAAAGCACAGTAGTTTGACAATAAACGGCTTCACCCAACCACAAACCATAAGTGGAAAAAAGTTTTTCTGTTATCATTCATATTCTCTGAAAAAAAGGCCAAGAAAGCAAAAAATCTGCCAGGGTATGTAAACTTTTAAGCACAACTGTACGTAGTATACTTTGGCCTTTGTTTTCCCCCTAAATTTGTAAAACGCCTTAATAGTTGAATGCTAGCAAACATTTCTTTTATATGGCGATGAACAGCTGGGCTGCAGTCCACTACTATATGGCTAGGGTCACACTACCATTAATAGCACCTTTTAACGGTGCTGCGCTAAAGACTTAGAAATGTTCTGCTGAAGCGCATAGCATTAACACTATACACTTTAGCAGAATGCTGCCCTATAGCAACCCATTATTTACCTTGCCAGCGGCCGCTCACAGAGCTGCTGGGCGGCCACTTTCCCTCAGCGCAGAGGAAAACGCTGCATGCAGCGTTTTCCGGTGCGCTCCTCAAAAGTGGCCACCAGCAGCTCTGTGTGTGGCCACTGGCAAGGTAAATAATGGGTTGCTATAGGGCAGCATTCTGCTAAAGTGTATAGCGTTAATGCTATGTGCTTCAGCAGAAAATTTCTAAGTTTTCAGCGCAGGGGGAGATTAACGGTGGTGTGACCCTAGCCTATGTGATGATAGAGGTTGACAGAAGGATAAGGGTGAAATAAGAAAGAGAAAGTTGCATAGATAGATAAAATGATAAACTAGTAAATGAAAGAGATGCATACACAGATACATTTCATAAATAAAACTTAACAGTTTTTTTTTACTCAGACACACAGCAGTGCCACCTCATTTATTGATTCTAATTACCAGAGGACCTCTGAGCCTATCCTGTGAGGAACTTGAACCGCGTAATTAGTATTTTGATTATTTGTTTTTATTTTTTAATAGATATATAGATGAAAAGATATGTATAGGAAATAGGAGCAGCACTTCTTCCCTAAGGTTGGTGCAATTCAGTCCAGAGTAGGGTTCATTCACTTCTTGTATACAGACCAGTAATGAAGACTGTAGCACTCCACTTCAGATGCAAATAGCCTTTAATGGCCAGCTGGAAGAAGGTCTTAGGACCGAAATGACCATCACAACATGCCTGAGAGCCATTAAAGGCTATTTGCATCTGAAGTGGAGTGCTGCAGTCTTCATTACTGGTCTAGATGAAAAGATAGATAGATAGATAGATAGATAGATAGATAGATAGATAGATAGATAGATAGATAAAAAATTAATGGGCAGCACTACCAAACAATGGGTGCAAACCTGAAATGGCCGAGTCCACACCCTCAATCAATACCAAAAAAAAACAGGCAGCACTCCAAAATCAGGTAAAAATAAAGTGGATAGTTACTCATCCATGCAAACGTTTCATCAGATTGCTCTGCCTTTCTCAAGCCTTTCTTGGCTTGATAGACTGCTATAATAATGTAGCAATTTCAGATATCCAGGGACATTGAGGTTTCCATTGATGAAGAATGGCCCCACAATCTTTGTACACCATGTACCGCACCACACCATCAATTTTTGTGTTCCAGCAGTCTTGGAGGGATCAATCCACTGTGGGTTAAGGCCCAGTCTCACATAATGACGCATCAGCGATCCCGATCCCCGATAACGATGTGCAGAGATTGCTGGTGCGTCGTTTACACATCGCTGGTAAGATGTCAAACAGGCATCTTACCAGCGATGTGAAAAACGACGCACTAGTGATCCAGAATTATACCGAGGTCGTCCATAGCGTAGCATTGAGATCGTTGCTCATTATCTTTGTCAAACACAACGATGTAGCGCTCCCAGCGGGAGCACAACGATGCAGGAATGACCCAGAGCAGTGTGTAACGATCAACAATCTCACTCTCACAGCAGGGGCAAGATCATTGGTGCATGTCACACAGAACGACATCGCTGTTGCATCACAAATTTCGTGACGCAACAGCGATCCCAATAGCGATCTCGTTAGCGATCTCTTTATGTGTGACAGGGCCTTAAGTGTCAGACCAATAGCAATGGTTTTGTTTGTTAACTTCACCATTCACAAAAAAAGTTTGCCTCATTACTCATCTGAATGCAATTGTCTAAGGCTAGGGTCACACTTGGCTGCATTTTTCAAGGTTGTTTTTGACAGGCTAGGGTGAAACTTGCATTGTGGATGAGTTTTTCCCATGAGTTTTTCACACTTGTGTTTTGTGAAAAACGCATGCAAAAACTCATCCATAGGCCCCAATACAAAAAAACACATGCCCCAACTCATGGTACTATTTAGTGCCATGCGGATTCACATGCGATTCCCATAGGGCCCCGTGTTACCTAACCAGATCAGTTTTTTTACTGCACCCACTGCAGTCACACCATTGCAGTCACACTTGAGTGCAGCACCAGTTTTTGGCATCAGGTTTTGGACTTAGAAAAAAAAGTGCACAAAATGATGCAAAAACCTGATCCAAGGCTGAAGTGTGAACCTAGCCTATGCTGTGAAGATATGAGGTGTGCAGCATCTGAAACAACTGGAAGCCTGTGTTAGGCATTGTTCACACACAATTTGCGTTTTTTTTAGCACTCCTTAAACCACATGCGTTTTTTTAAGAGTGCTAAAAAATGTCCCTTGTGTGTCTGAAAGGATTTTCATCCTTTTTGGACTTAGGGTAGGGTCACATTGCAAACATGAATTGCATTCACCGCTATGTGCCGTGGTTATCCACGCCCCTTTAACGACGTGCCCGCCCACAAAACACTGGATTACGGCCAGAGGGGGCGGGCATCAAGAAGGAGCGGGCGGAGGCTGCTGCACACAGCCCCGCCCATGGATTTCCTTATCGCTGCCTACGAAAGAATGTAAGTATATACTTATAATGCGAATTGCCACATTTATCATGTACTTTAGACCAATACAGCTTATTTGTAATAGAGGGGTCTATGCACCCCAGTATAGTGATACGGGGGGGGGGGGGGCCCTTTGGTTTACATGCACGGGCTCCGAAGAGCCTGTGACCATTGAGAAATTGTAGAACACTATAGAAGTCGCCGGCCGGTCTGTAGGGGGGTCTAAGCCCCCCTACAGACCTCAAAAAGTCATTTAGGTCAGCTATTTTAACTCTTTATTAACTTGCCAGATCGGGAACCGCAAGCTATGCAATTACCGGATGGCTCAGGATTACACATCCTGAGCCATCCGGTGACCGCAGTGCGGTCCCGGTAAACGCTGCGAAAACTGCTGCCTGCATGATTTTAAACGCAGGCAGCAGTGCCGGATCCGGCCACCGGATGGCTTGTGAAGCCATCCGGTGTTTTGCATTGGATCCTATGGGGAGCGTTTCCTGGTCCGGTTTTGAGCTTTTTGGAAGCTCAAAACCGGATCAGGATTTTGTTCCAAAAACGGAAATGTGACCCTGGCCTTAGTCATTTTTTGCCCAAAAACGCATGCGTTAACGCAGGGTGCATAAATGTGCCATTTAAAAACGCATGCGTTTCCCATAGGGCCCCATGTTATAGAAACGCATGCGTTTTTTAGAAAACGCATGCGTTTTTGTAACATGGGGCCCTATGGGAAACGCATGCGTTAACGCAGGTGCCTATATGTGCCCTGCGTTAACGCATGCGTTTCCCATAGGGGCCCATGTTACAAAAACACATGCGTTTTTGGAAAACCACCCCTGCGATTTTTTCCAGCACCCAAAAACGCTGCATGCAGCGTTTTTTGGACTGGGGGAAAAAAACGCAGGTGGAGGTGAAAAACGCATGTACACTCAAATGTACCCTGCGTTAACGCACCTGCATTTTTTTTACACACCAAAAAACGCAGAGATGGTCAAAAAACGCATGTGTGTGAAGAAGGCCTTAGGCTAGGGTCACATTTCCGTTTTGACCCTAGCCTACCGGATTCCGGTTTTAACTTAGAACTTTTTCCAGCACCACATAGCGTTACCGCTATGCGTGCTGGAAAACGCTGCCCCTAGTTACCTTATGTTTACCTTAACTACCTGTCACACAGGCAGCTGCACGGAGTGCGCTTTACAGCGCCGCACAGGAAACGCTGGGTAACTAGGGGCAGCGTTTTCCAGCACCGCATAGCGGTAACGCTATGCGGTGCTGGAAAAAGTTCTAAGTTAAAACCGGATTGTTGTAGGCTAGGGTCAAAACGGAAATGTGACCCTAGCCTTAGTATTTCTTCTGCGGTGTTGCTATCAGTGTGTGAAGAGTGGGAAAAGAGGGTTGCATTGACAATCCAACACAATGAGCAGCACTTTGAACACATTTTATAAGTGGTCATAAACTTGTAAATAACTCATGAAAGAATAAAGTTACATTAAAACCAAGCACATCATTGTTTTTCTTATGAAATTCTCAATGAGTTTGATGTGTCACATCACCCTCTTCCCATTGAAAAAAGTAAAGTTGGATCCAAAATGTCCGACTTCAGAATGGCCACCGTGGTCACCACCCATCTGGAAAAGTTTTCCCCTTCCCATATACTAATGTGCCACAAACAGGAAGTTGATATCACCAACCATTCCCATATTATTTAGGTGCATTCATATAAATGGCTCGCCCTGTATATTCAATTTATCAGTAGTTATACAGTTTTTTTTAGATGTCCCATAAATGCTGACTTTCTATGTTATTAATTGAATAACATTTCTTTGTAATAATTGCAGAATATTTATTCTCCTTTCATTTTGATGAGTATAGTACATATTATTTTTCTTAATAAAAGAAACAAGTAGAAATGTAGTCAGTGAGCTTAGAGTAAGAGTTAATGTTAGAAAAAGCCTTCCAGATTCTTCTATCCTACACAATAGAATTGACAATATAGCTTGTGAATGTATGGAATGATGCGCAGAATAGAGCTGTATAGCCCATTTTGCTAGTGATGTGTTGAATTCCAGCTATTGCTCCATATGGTGGGCACTTTACAGAACAATCCATATGGCAGAGTGCTTTGGCATAAGGCTGCTACATATGAAGAAGTACTTAAGTGTATGGACTATCTATAAAATCGAGTGCTATCATGTATCTCTAAGGAAAAAAGGCATTCTGTACACAAAGATTGCAGATACAAAGCACCAACACACATTAAAGGCTCTAAATAGGTATCTTTCACATTTTCCTTAACATTTGTGAATCCATCAAATAGTTTCTTTTTTTTTGTTAATCTATCAAATAAATATTTTATTTCATTTAATTTTCAATCATTAATGTAATATTTTACCCGAACTCTCGCTGTATTTTAGTAAGTACCTTTGTATATTCTTTCTACGTTTGTTATTTTTGGCTTGTTTTTCACAAAATATTCCATTGATCTAAAGGGAAGGGCTTATGTATTCGGAAAAATCTATTGTATTTAATGGGAATTGAATGTTGAACTGCTATTTTCAAAGGAACAAGCCTATGTAATGTTCTTAGATTATATTAAGGCCCCGTCAAAACTGGCGATGGGGCTGGAGATGTCGGCAGCGACTGGCAGGTGCGCGCACGTTTTTGGCACCCCGCCAGCGTCGACGTCCCCCATTTACATAGGGCGACATTTCCAGCCCCGCAACGGCGAGCTGACAGGCGGCATCGCCGCCGGGGTGTCTGAATACCCCAGCAGCGATACAGGACAACGGGAGCCTACGTCTCCCATCACCTGACAGGTCGCCGGCGGCCGGTTACATGGGGTGATGTGTGCACATCGCCACAGATCGGTCGCCTGGTTTCAAGCACTGCTCTGAAACCAGGTGACCTCCCGGCGGCGCCGACATCGCCCCTTTACATGAGGCAATGTAGGGGCGATGTCGCCGCCGATAGGCCACGCCCCTACATCACCTATTTAATTGGCGGCGATGTCGACCCGTTTGACGGGGCCTTTAGAGCTTCATGTGATGGATTTATTAAATATACAGATGGAGAAGGAACAATCTGCACATTTATGCACTAGAGGCAAAATTAAAATAACAACGTTGCGGCACGGGTTGCTTGCAGTTAAAGATTATTTTTATATAAATTTAGCCCGTTCAGGTACGTTTAAATACTCTGTGGATTCTTATGTATGTAACTTTATTTTAAAGTTAATTGTCTAATTTAGACAGTTCAGTAGTTGATTCCAGGTGTTTTGATATAGGCTATTCCCACACCAAATTAAGTATTACTCTTTACATACAGTCTTATAATCAATGGGTAATCTGTGTAATGTCAAATCTAAAAAAGATCAAATTTTAATAGAGGTTCTTTGCTATGACTAATTATGAAAGAGTAATTGATTTGAGTCTACGACTTTCTTATGAAGTGATGTAACTAAATTCTTACAGGGATCTGGATTTATGCAGGGCCCCTGAGGCCATGACCATTAAGTGGTTCCTGGCCAGTGGAACTAGTTGGCAGAGAAGGGTTGTCAAGCTGGGTCATATACAGGAGGCCAAAAGTCGATGGGGTGAACAGAAGAATTCTCAGGCGCCAAAATAGGCTGAATGAGAGCATAATTTATAAGCACAATTCAGGGTAATTGTAACTTATAACTGGCAACTAGAGATAAACTGATAGGAGTTTTAATATGTCAGACCCCAGCCCAAGATCTGTGAAAATGAGAAAATGCGCAATGGGTCTTATCTCCAGATAAAGAGGTAAATGAATATGTGTGTAAAACTGCTCACCTGGTCTGGTTGTGTCACCCAAAACTATAAGCCTGAAATCAATGTAGTCGCCTGCAGCGCGGACACAACGGCACTTGTCCTACAGAACTACAGACCCCAGCCCAAGGCTGTCAGCAAAGAACTAATTATAAATAACTATTTGCATCAAAATACAGCTGAACTGGAAGAGGAAAACCAAGTAGCAAATATCCTAAAGTTTAACTGAATTTCATGGCTTAGTATAAGTATAAGAGTAGCGCTTCCTAGTGCTAAAGGCAGGGGTTTAGGAGCATGTTCAGACATAGATGTGACAGTAATCATTTGCTAATTTTTTTCAGAATTGCTGACTCATAGGCTAGGGTCACATTAACATTATAGTGGTGTTGCGTTAAAAACTTAGAATTTGGCAGCCATAACGATATTGCTAATGCCATGTTAGCACCATGTTAACACTACCAATGTTACCCTATGGAGACGTGGCCCGTACCGTGGCTCAAACGCGGTATCTTAGGGAAATCACGCTCTTTTCCTAACATGAGAAAAGACTTCAACATAGGGTAACATTGGCAGCGTTAACCGCGAAATGGCTAGCAATGCGTTAAGGCTGCCAAATTCTACGTTTTTAACGAAAGCCCACTATAATTTTAATGTGACCATAGCCATATATGTACTTATGCAGAATTTGTTCCTACTCTCCCTGCACACTGCTGCAAAAACAGTCACCAGAAAAAATTAAAATCTCAAAGTAAGGCCGAAGTAATACTGGCATGTTGCGCGCATGAGGCAGGGCAAGCAAATCTCGCATTGCACTAGGCCTAATTTTTGCAATCAGACAGCTCAGACCTATAAGCTTTTTCGCAGCCCTATATGGGCAGAGGAAAAAATCTTAGCATGCTGCGATTGTTTGTGAGTCACTTACAATCATACAAGTCTATGGGTGTGAGTGAAACATTATACTGCTGTCTCGTATTGACTGCCTTGCATTATGGAAGTACTGCTGCTGTGTTTTAAATGAAGCCTTTTTTTCCCTGCTCTCAGTGTGGAGAGAGGAAACTAATGAGCGGGAGCAGGTTGTAGCAGTTGTGTGTGATGAATATGACTCATGCTTGGGTGAGCTGAGGGGTGTGCCTGAGCTCGTTGCTCCTCACCCCTTGACCATAAATGGGTCAGCTCACATACACCTGATTGTCACTGATTCAGTTCACTGCTATTCTGTGACCCTGGAGTGCAGACATGACACTAAGCTGCTGCTGTTTTTCCCATTGGAGGTTGCTGGGTTCCATGGTCCGTGGGTGGAGATATGGACCTTATTCCAAGGGCATCTTAGGAGTTTTAGGGTCTTAGGCTGGGGACTCGGACCACCATACATTCAGAGGTACCTTTGAGTACAGGGTGAGTCAATGACCCCAGTATCAGGGCCAGAGCAGGCTCCCTTGTCTCCCTACACCCGCTCTATCCTACTTTTGGCACCCGCCCCCTCACAATGTGACATAATCAGCGACCCACTATTTTTTCCCCGAAGCCACTATATCAACCCAAGCTTTTGCGCACCTGGTGGAGAAACTCTCCCAGGAGGTTCTAACTTGTAGAACCAGGTGGTGATCAGCTTCAAAAACTGGTTGGGTATCTTGCTGCAGTTCACATGCTGGCTGTACCAGAACCCAATATCTACCTTTCTGACCGATTTTCAGGAGGAAGAGATACATTTTTGTTTTTAGAGAAGCCTACAAATAATATTTCAGTCTGCAGTCCTCATTTTTGGGGAGCGAGGAACAGTGCATGGGGATTGTACTTTCATTTCTTAAGGGTGATCCCTAGGCCTGGGCTTTCTCTCTGCTGACTGATTCTCCATCCATGCAATCGGTGGACGAGTTTTTTGCAGTCTTGCCCTGGTGTATGGCGACCCTGATGCCGTCTCCCTTGCTGAGTCTACACTATGGAAGCTCAGGCACGACGATTGATGAGTATTGCTTTAGTTCAGAAGGTGGGCCACTGACACTCAATGGAACGACCCTGCTTTAAGGAGTCAGTTCTGTCTGGGGTTGTCAGATCGGTTACAAGACACCATGACTCAGTACGCTGCTCCGGAGATGCTGGAAGCTACTATGGCGCTTGCTATAAGTTTGGATAGATGCTAAGAGAGAGATCAGATCCGACCCTGCCCCCAGTGACCATCCCTGCTGTGGAGGGCACATTGTGGGTTCTGATGTTCCTAAGCAGTTGGGGACTGCGGAGTCTTGTACTAACCCATCCGCAGGTCATCAGGTTGGTCGGTCGTGTTTCTTTTGCGGTCAACCTGATCACTTCATTAGGGTTTGTCCATACCATGCTAACTCCACTTCTCAGATGCAGACATCCACGTGAATAAGCACGGGAATGCTGCTGTGTCTGCCTGTTGGTCAGTCCTGCTGTTATGTCTCCACCGGTGGTGGTTAATCACCCACTGAAGGATAGGAGTACCACCCTGCCGCAACCTCAGATTGACGCTGGACTCAGGTGTTATTCTGAGAAGTGTGTTAGGGGGAAGGTGATTACCTCCCACTAAGCCTTGATGAGAAAGTCCCCAAAAAGAAAACTGGGAACCATCTCTGCCATTTGCCCCCCTGAGCATGAACCTTCTGTCTGTGACTGAGTGAATGGCAATAAACGGTCAGGTCCAGACCTGAGTGTGGGTGACTATGTCTGGGTGCTGTCAAAACATGTAAGGTGGAAGTGTGTGGCTGGAGCTCCGACTATTGGAGTACTTGGTCCATTTAAAATTTTGGCCATTTGCAACCCCGTGTTGATCCAGCTAGCCATCCCCCCAGTGCATGTACTCGTGCTATCTTCCATAGGTCGTCGCTCAGGAAGTTCAGACCATTGCCAAACGTTTCCGCTTTAGAGTCCAGAGGCCTCTCATAAAGGGAAAGGGGTACTGTCACGTATTGACTGCCTTGAAGTATGGAAGTGCTGCTGCTGTGGTTTAAATGAAGCCTTTTTTTCCCCTGCTCTCAGTGTGGAGAGAGGAAACTAATGAGCGGGAGCAGGTTGTAGCACTTGTGTGTGACGAATATGACTCATGCTTGGGGGAGCTGAGGGGCGTGCCTGGGCTGGTTGCTTCCCACCCTTTGGCAATAAATGTGTCAGCTCACATGCACCTGATTGTTGCTGATTCAGTTCACTGCTATTCTGTGACTCTGGAGTGCAGACGTGATATCAAGCTGCTGCTGTTTTTCCCATTGGAGATTGCTGGGTTCCGTGGTCCGTGGTGGAGGTAGGGGCCTTATTCCTAGGGCTTCTTAGGAGTTTTAGGGTCTTAGGCTGGGGCTCGGACCTCCTCACCTTCAGAAGTACCTCTGAGTACAGGGCGAGTCAGTGACCCCAGTATCAGGGCCAGAGCAGGCTCCCCTGACTTCCTACGCCAAGCTCTATCCTACTTCTGGGCACCCCGCCCCCACAAAAGTGATAACTGCCCTCAGCATACATCAGAGTGTGGCGCTATATATGCCAAGGATGGCAGTGTAGGAGATGGCGTGATTAATCTCTCTCTCTTCCGCAGTTGTGATCTGAGTGCTGGATCAGATCTCAGGAGCATGACACTCACCTAATGCTTGCAACAGGGCCTGAGCTGAATGTCATTAGCGTATTGCATTGGATGCCATACGCTAATGTTACTACAGCCCAAATGTGTGTCCAAATCTGCATATATAAATCACTCAGAATCTCAGTAAGAAAATTTTGTGAGTGTCAGACAAGCATCATGCATTTTTTTCCTCATTCATATGTTGCCTAGGAAAAAAGCAAACTCCTATAGCAATCGTCTGATGTAGAGATGCAGGGAGAGAAAAAAATGTACACTTGCATAGCACTCACATGACATATGGATGGTAGTTGAGGAAAAATAAACATGACACTCTCTTAATGATTGCCAACTGTTATGGCTGAGCATCTATGTGATTTTAAATACACAATTGTATATGTACCCTATATGCAAACCTCTTACTACATGCCTAAATATAAACATATACCAGACCCTTTAATTAATCCATGACTTAGACCAGCTCTTTAGTTATGCTAGACCTTAAACCAGAAATCATAATTCAATTTTCAGAACAGGACAGTATGGGCCCTTCCACAAACTACATCCTTATGCAGGATGGTGAAGGCACTCAGTATGTTACTCTCTTGCAGAGGAGACTGGAAGCAAGATGGGTGTTATCTGCATCTACCTACTGGATAAAATCAATAGATAATGCCAGATAAAAATGACAGAAACAAAAACAAAACAAAGAAAACAGATAAATACAAGACCCTACATTTTTTTGAGTTGGTATGAGTAGGGGATAGATATTTAATTATGCGGTAGCTGTAGACCAATCAGTTTTCCTTCATATGATATGTACAGAGTACATAAGGTAAAAAATATTTTTTACTGTTGAAACTGGATCTATAAAAAAAATAACCAAAAAGGAGAGCAGCAAGAGTAGAGATTACAAACCTAAAATGCACTTGTGGGATGTAAGACATGAAATAATTCAAGACCTCCAACTTGCCTCCAAATTACAGTAAATGACTGAAATAGCGTAAATTGAAAAACAGCCTGCGGTAAATAGTAAATCATTGATTCAGAATTTATTAGATTCAGCAAAATGCAAGCAAATGTTGGCTTCCCCACAAAATAGCTCAATCTTCATTGCATAAACGTAAATTTATTTTCTTATGAGGCTGTTGAAAATTTTAATAGCTAAAATGTTGTCAATAACTCAAGAACAAGGTACGTTGCGGCTTCTTTCCTCTCGGCACAGCTATTCAGTTCTGTTAAGGTAATCAAAACAGATGACAGTGAAGAATGCTGTTTTGATTGCACCAATATAAATTTTTCAATTTGTTTTATATGGACTGTAACTTCTGTGAAGATTGATCTAGAAATTAAAAAGAATGGTTTTTTCACTTTTTATACAAGTCAGGTAATAACTTATCTTTACGATGGTCAAAAAATGTGTAAAACAATTGGAAATGTTAAGCCATTTGTCATGGGAAGTCTTGTCAATTTTTTAATGCAAACATTCCCCAGTTTTAATTTGCATACAAAAACTCTTAACTAAGGCAGCGGGCTATACAAATCACTCGAAATGATCTCGTACAAAAACTGCCTTATTTTTAAGAACAGTGAGTGAATGATAGTACAGAACCGTAGTTTTTCATCCACAGATCTACCATGTATCAAAAGAATTAATATAGGGGAACTAATGGAATGTCGTCTACCCTCCGTGATTTATTTTAAAAGTGAATAGTATAAGCTTTTCAAACAGAAAGTGTCTTGACTTTGCTGTCCTTGACACTGCCTTTTGCTTGAAAAGTACTATTTGTTTCATATGTCACCTCTGGGTACATGTGTATAGTGTCAACGTAGGAGTTAATTTAAAAGTTACTGCAAGAAATATTGAGGCATATGACAATATAGGAGTACAGAATTGCTTTTCTGCTTCTTGAGTAATACATCACCTTTGCAGATATACTCAATTCTTCACTGAAGTAATATTCCATTCATGTCATAGGTTTTCTATCACTTCAAACTTCTTTCAAGCTGAGTTTGCAGATTTTTATTTTAGCATAGTATTGACAGTATGGACTTGCTCCAAAATGATGGACGCTTTATAAAGAGTGATCGAGACTTGAAAGGTTTGTCTACTTTGCAGACAGACTGTAACACAGACTGTGGAAAATCTCAACGATTATCACTTAACCTTTTCAATTACTGAAGTTGATGTATCGCCTTGACTTTTAACCATACTGAGTTGTAACTTAATATTTGAATGCTTTTTCGAAAGTGAGGGAAAAAACACCATCAATTTATACACTGTTCAATTTTTTTAGGCAGATTTTATTGGAAGGTCTTTGATACTCTTTAACACTAGAAGTCCCAGAAATTTCGAGCTCCCCCCTGAAGTCCCAAAAGAGGGTCAAATGACCCTTAGTCCAAACTGAATAGAATGAACTATGAAACTAAATGGCTAACTCAATGGAAAACAACAACCTCCTGTGGTACGACAGTAATGGTCTTAATTACAGAATAAAGACGATGATTGGAGGATGTTAGCTAAAATCCTTCAGGTCATTCGACCCGTCTCTGGGTTCCAAGGTAGAAATGTTACCCCTCTCTGGGACTTCTAGTGTAAATGATATGTTGATTGAGCCCTCAATCATTGTAATTACAAATTCCCTATAATTATGTTTCACATACAGTTCTCATACAAACTAACATGACTCCATAAAAAGATAATAATCTGCCTGCCCCGTCCATTATTTTGCCACACGTGTATTGCTGTTTTTGGAATTCACACAGATCCTGGTGGAGTATCCGTAGACAAATGTAGAAAAAGTGAGGGTAATGATTCAGTGGTATTCTGGGAACTAAATAAAATATAAGTTTTATGTTCACAAATATATTAAATAACACTTATTAAAAACTCTATGGGCAAATATTGCATAAAGATTGCTTAATGTTGGCAATCAAATAGGAGCGTACAGTTCTTCCCAGATTCCTGCTTGCTGAATACCAAAGCACTTGAGCTTTATTGACAGTTTGAACCATCCATGTGTTGCACCATTGGCTGAAACGATGTGCTCTCCAATGCTGCAGTATTAGTGGAGCTCAGTGGCACTGAAATAATAATAATAATAATAATAATAATAACAATATTTATTATTTATATAGCAATATTAATTCCATAGCACTTTACATACATCAGAAACTGGCCAGGATCAGGAGATCCAGTGAACAGGCCAACTTCAGAGCAGTGCTTACAAGCTTACAAGCTCAGTTAGAAAGAACTTGCCAGTACTGAACATTTTAGCCAGTGGGGTGAGTCTACAGTAGCGACTGGTAATCAAGACAATAAGCATTGAATAATAAAATTACAAATATTCCATTCTTAGAATGAAGAGGATTTGTACAGTTGTCCTCTATTAATAAGCATTTCAAAATTTTATCAGTTAAAGAATATAGAACAGTGGTTCTTAACCTTGTTTGAGGTACCCAACCCACCAGTTTCATATGCACATTCACTGAACCCTTGTTTAGTGATAAATCTACATGCAGCCGTCAGGAGTGTGTTGACCCCGAGGCGGAGGCTCCGCTGAAACCCTGTGACCGACACACCATACTCCTGGGGTTCGATCAAACCCTGGTTAAGAACCACTGATATAGAACTAATGCTTCAACATGAAGAATTATTGGCTTTCCCTATGAAAATGTCTCTGCATAGAATTGTTGTCTAGCAGCAGCATATCCTGTGGTGAAATGGGACCAATATCATAATAAACTCACAGTCCCGACCTCCTGCCGCGGTTACGCTGATACCAGTGTTCCTGGGGGGCCCCCTGGAGTCAGAACTTCTCTCCTCCTTGCTGCACACGCTGTAATCCTGCTGTCTGGCCTCCTGTATAATATCAGAAGAAATACTGTGGGTTTAAATAAAGCGCAATAGGGTCTTACTCAAGTAATGCAATTAGAAAAAACTGCCGCAGAATCCATGTGCCAATAGCAAATATATATAAACTGGTTACAAAGGTGAAATAAATACAATTGGTTGTAGAACAGTGAATGACTCAAATTATATTTTTCAATGCAAGTGATTTTATTCTTCGTGTTTCAAAGTATATTTTTTATTTCTTCAGAAAATCAAACAGTAATTGGAGATTTCCCAAACAAAAAGTGAGGAATGCACTTTGAAACACACAGAATAAAACCACCAGAATTGAAAAACATTTGAGTCTTTCATCTGTCCTACAGCAGTGTATTATTTCACCTTTGCATTCAGTGCCAAAAATGTGACCACTGACTTCTGCATGAAGTTTGCATGTTCTTCCTTATCTTTCTGTGGTTTTCTTTTAATACATCAATGTGGAGACACGGGGGTCAGTGGGTGCTCTCCTCCGCTGGACCAGCCACCTTTAGAAAGACTGCATGGACCAAGGGCTTATCCCAACTGAAAGCCTGACTCAACCGCTGGAACTCCTGGTGAGGGAACCACACAGTGGTAAGACTTTATTGGATCCGCAACAGTCAAAGGCATATAACACACACCCAAGCAAAACACACAATAAAACAGGCAACAGAGTCTTACCCTTCTGCTCTGTCACCAGGGATTGAAATCTTCATGCCTTCGGGGCTTCCAGGGTCACTTACTCCAATCCAGCAGCACCCACTTTTGGCATGTCACCCACCAAGAGAGAAATAGCAGCAAGCTTAGAAAGTTGACCATGCACAGCAAAGTCTGTAGCCAGGTGACCAAATTAATCCAACATGGGTATCTTTCTTAGGTAGTCTCTGATATTATAGCCGACTACTAGTCCTAGGCTTGACTCCTGCAGAATGTAATCCAGTTCTGATAGTCCTTTGGTAAGGGCCAGAGTCTGTCGACTGAGGCCACAAACTATATCACAAATGTGACTGAAACAAGACCTTTTAATATCCCAACTCTATACCTTAGTATATTGTCTTTTTCCAGGATTGGCGGGATAAGGCTGTGCTCTTATTGGCTACAACTCAAGCCGAATGCTTAGTTCTATTTGGAATCATGTAGTTAGAGTGGGTGAGGGGTGAGATAGCTACATTAGCAATACACAACCTCAAAACAATGAATGCTCTGCATAGTCTGGCAAAAAACAATGACTTCACAACATGAGATAACAAACAAAAGAAAAATACATCTGGCCAAATTAAGAACATTAACCCCCAACATGCATTGAGAAAAGATAGGTCATAAAGTCATTAAACAGTCAAAAACACAGAAATAGATCTGTATTCTACCATTAGGGAATGAGGTCTGAGGGATGAAGTTTCTGAGCAAAGCTTCCTAGCTTCTAATCACAATAGAAACAAAAAGGGGCTTTTTACTTTAACACAACTTTCTAGGATTGTTAGACATGTTTCTGTTCATAAAGATACCTTTTGGTTGGTGTATGTACATTTATAATAACAACAATAATAATAATATTTGTTCACTTATATAGCCCTATTAATTCCACAGTGCTTAGCATACATCAGCATTTATCCAATGTTTGCACTAACAGATAGATCAAGGTGCATCTGTCATGTCTGATGTAGAAAGTTTGGGGGAACAAAAAAGAAAATGATCTGTAAGACATGTACATTGTGTGCAAAAAAATATTGTTTGCAAAAGTTTTTCCTGTATATTTTATTGTTCAAAACTAGATTTATCCATGTATATTATGGGGTATAAAAATGTATGCAAATTTGCTCTATTATACCAAGTCTGAAGTAAGTAAGAGGTCTGAAAAGTACTAAAAAAAAATTCTGTTACAAATACTTTGGGATTACATCATATTGTTAAAATGCTGATTTTATTTAAGCTGTAATTGGATAAACACATCTACATCTACTATTATTTTGTCTCTTTTTCTGCAAGTAGGTTAATGTGGTAGCTCATTTTAATGACTAAACAAAGATAACCTTGAAAGAGGGTATTTCTTCTACTTTGGCATCTCTGATTGTAATTTATGTCAGTTGGCACGCAAGTTCATTATGTAAATGTAACATACACTAAAAACTGTCAAAGTGAAAAGAATCTATAAACAATGTACAAGTGCCCTCCAGGAACTTCCCTCCACTGCCAGCTGTTATGTCACTCCCTGCTTGAACTGGTGAGGGCAGGACTGTCACTGAGTATTGCCCTTTCCTATTATTCTTTATGCAAAGTTTCTTTCAGCTAAAGCTTTTAACAGAAACATTTCTGCAACTCCATTTTTTTCAGTAATTTTGGACTTGAAATATTTGCTTCCACTAGTATATATATGAGCATCATACAGAGAAATGAGGGCATGACTTCACCATAATGGTGTCTGCTTTGTTATTTTTATAGCTTTTTGGTAAACTGTCTTCCCACAGATTTCTTTATTAAGGTTGTTTTCAGATCAGCTTTTTCTGCCGATCGCGGCAGATCTGTCAGCTTTGCCGCATCTGACGCATAACAGCCGACTTGCGACAAGCACATTCATTCTCTACGGGACTTGTGGTCAGGTACGGCAAGTCAAGTATGGTTTTTGATCCGGCACTTGAGGCCGCGCAAAAAAAGACTGCTAGCATCTGTTTTTTTTCTTTGCCGCAAGTGCCGATTCTGGCAAAAAGCACATGCCGCACCTGACCACAAGTCTCATAGAGAATGAATGGGCTTGCTGCAAGTCGACCGGTATGCAGCAGATGTGGCAAAATCTGCCAGATCTGCCACAAATCAGTAAAAACGCTGATGTGAAAGGTCCCTAATAAGCAAGCATTACAATGCTTTGGTGCTCGATACTCGGAGCTCGCAACAAGCAGTTGGATGCTCTGATGTGCATGACTCGAGTACCAGAGTATAATGCAGGGGTCTCAAACTCCAGGCCTCAAGGGCCGCACACAGTGCAGGTTTTCATGATTTACTTGGAATTTTACAGTTGGTCATTTGATTACTAACTGTCAAATGCTATGGAAATCTGAAAACCTGGACTGTGTTCGACCCTTGAGGCCTGGAGTTTGAGACCCCTGGTATAATGGAAGGTAATGAAGACCTTGAGTATTTTTCCAGAACAGTTCCCAGAAAAATTCTTGAGATTCTCATTGACTTTTACTATACTTGGGTACTCGTGTTGCACCCATCCAAGCAACCAACTGCTCATTACGATTACTGAGCACCTGAGCATGTCAGTGTTCTCTAGTTACTACTAATTAAGTACATGTTTGTGCTTCTTGTAAATCCAATCATAATTGGGCAATATCACTTCAAGAGCCTTTTGAGTGCTCCATGTGTGGTTTTATGGGATGTAACATACACTGATTTTGCTTGAATGTAAATATAATCTGTCAACAGTTCTTTTCTACCTCATTTGAAAGCAAAATAATGTATGCAAAGAAACCCTGAATCCAAGGAGGTTACCACATAGATTACTGGCTGAGGCCATTCCCACACAATCAAAGAAGTTAGTTTCAGGAACACCAAAGAGCTGCCCCAGCCCACACCAGGCTCTCAATAGAGATTCTACATTGTCTGTGAGGTGTCAATTACATGGGGTGTGTAGGACTACTATGCGTCTGACTTTGTAGTCCTGTAATGTTAATCACAGAGTAATAAAGCCATTAGTTTAAGTAAACAATGGCACACACACTGATCAGAGAAGTACAGTTGATTTTTCTTTTTTAACTCTTACATCATCATCAGCTGTCCTCAGCTTATAAAGCAAAAACCTGCTGACATATTCTCTTTAAGATGCACAAATGGAAAATAGAGGCACCTCAGTCCAGTTGTAAATAGATTGTGATGTTAATATTGTAACTTTAAGTATAGATAAATTGAGAAAACGTTTAGTTTTTCATGAGCTGCTTCCTTCTAGAATCATAACATTTGCCTGAAGTTTTACTATACAAATGAGAAACCCTTGACAAACCCTTGACAAACTATACTACCATATTGGAGGAACCGAATATCCAATAGCATAATACCATCAATTTGTGTTTCTAGCAACACTGGCAGTCCGAAATCCGGATATCTTACATACACATTTTGAATGCAATAAAATATGATCCTTTTATTTAAAAAAATTCCAGGCTGATAAATGAACTAATAAAGACATCTACCATTTAAATGCACAACCTGTATTGGGCAATCCCTTTTTACGAAAAGTTCCCCCTTCTTTACAAATGGATAACATAGAGTTCTGCCTCTGAGACCCGCAGGAATCAGCTTTAATCTGCAGAGAGCCTGGATACAATTGCCTTCCAGTGTCACCACAGGAGAAATAAAGCATTACATGGTTTTCATTTAAATCAATGAACTGTTAATTTAAATCAAATGCTTGCTGCGCGCTACTTTGGTTAATTAATGAAAGATTATAAGGCTCCATACACAAAATTAATGCCAATTTGCACAGTACTAGCCAGCTATATGAAGTCTCCATACTCTATACGAAGATCTTATCAATATAGAAGACAAGTGAGCAAGTCATAACTCACTGTCAGAGGTGGTGAATCATTGGCCATATTCAGTGTGAGAGTGTATGGGGGAACTGAGACAGCTTACTGAAGGCAATTGATTGCTCATCATTAGGGATGAGCGAATATAATCGCTACTATTCGGAACTCATCGAATAGTAGCGGTATTCGGGTACTCGCTACTCTCTGAGTATTTTATGATTACTCGTGAGTAGCGAGTAGTCCGATTATTTTCGCAGTGTATTTATAGATACACTGTGAAAGTACTCTAAAAGTGAATAAAAGTTGTTAAAAATAATAAAATTACATACTCACCTATCCGACGCCTGCACTGGGACCGTCCCAGAAGACCTGCGATCACCGGACAAGGAGCTGTGATTTCCAGCCAATCAGATGGCCGGTAGCGATCTTCACCAATCAGATGGTGACACGTCACAACCACGTGATCCCTAGCGGCCACCTGATTGGCCAGATTGCAAGGTCCTAGCAGTACTGCCAGGACCTTGTAATCTGGCCAATAAGGTGGCCACTAGCGATCACATGGTTGTGACGTGTCGCCATCTGATTGGCCAAATCGCTACCGGCCATCTGATTGGCTGGAAGTCAACCTCCTTGTCCGGTGATTCTAACCGCGGTAATTCTAACCACGAAACGGCAGGCCGTTGTCTACCGTCCTGCACCCCCTCCCCTGCTATGATGTCCATGACTGGAATTTTGTAACATGGAATAAAAGCTTGAAGATCATGATCCTGGTGAGTGTGACTAATTTTTTCTATGTGCATTTTATATGAACTTTGAACTTGTTAAATAGCCAGCAAACACCAGTGATTAACTGCAGGTGCGTCACAAGAGTGACGGAGCCAACTCTCTTTAACAGTACTTGTGCCCAGTATTATCTGTTTTTTTGGTAAACCAATATAAAACCCCATGTACACAAGGAATAGGCAGTAGTGTTGCATGGTCATCATAGACTCTTCAGATAGCTGATCGACAAGAGTGTGAGAGCTTCGACAAGCTAATTAAATAACATAGAGTATTTATGAAAATAGACTACTAATATTATCAATGTTGTGCTTTATCTGCTTAATTACAATTCAGTTTTATCAGTTACAGCTCACTATATTATTATTAGTGTTTCAAGTTGACTCCTTTTTTTTTATTAAAACAATGTAACATTTAGCAACACCATGAAAGAGGTTTAGATCCCTGTCCGCAGAACCTATGAGGAACAATATACACTCACTTGTTCAAGATCACTATTCTCTCTCACAGGAGAAATAAATTCAGACTCTGTATTGGAAACAGAGTCGTTAAATTCTGAGCAACTGATATCCTATTGATTTTAGTATTGCCCCCTAGCTGGAACTGTACTTTCATATCTATGAATCCTACAAGAACACAAACTGAAGTCAGACTTCTCTATGATCCCTGTACAGGTTTGTTGCATTTGGGAATAAATTGTATAATAGGATGACAGAGTAATATTTTTTATATTTTCATGTAAGGCTATCATTTAGCTTTCTGCTTTCACTGTGTTTGTCATTTCAAAGAGGAAACAATTAGTTTAAGTCATCAAAATTAACAAATTCATGATATATTTTAATGCAAATACTTGTTGTTTTTGTTAGTTGTTACATTTTTAGCTTCATTAGTCAGCAATCATATCCTCTTATAAAGTCCGTTAAAGGGGTTGTCCAGAATTCTATCAATTTGGCTGATTTCTTTCAAAACAGCGCCACCCCTCTCTACATTTTTTTGTGTTATATTGCAGCTCAGCTTCAATTAAAGGGAACCTGTCACCAGGATTTTGCAACCTAATCTGAGAATAGTATAATATAGGACCCGAGATCCTGATTCCAGCGATATGGCACTTATTGGGCTGTAGTTTTGATGAAATCACTGTTTGATCATCTGGAGATTATCATTAACAGTCTACTTGGCCTGCTGCCAGGTAGTCTGGCATATTCCCAGACTGCTAAATCTGCAACAGAGAAAACACTGATTTTATCAAAATGACAAAAACCAGCCCAGTAAGTCCCCTTTCACATAGGCGTTTTTATGAAAATGCGGCAGATGTGGCAGAATTACCGCATCTGCCGCATCTTCCACCTAACGGCCGCCCTTGTGGCACACCTGTGGCCAGCCCCATGCATTGTCTATGGGGCTTTCGGTCAGATGCATCAAGTTCCGGCACTTGAGGCAGTTGGGGCCGTGGAAAAACCGCAGTCAGCTGCGTTTTTTTTTCACGACCGCAAGGGCTGCATCTGCTGCAATAGGCAGAACCGCACTTGCCGCACCGGACCGCAAGCCCCATAGTCAATGTATGGGGCTGGCCACAGGTGAGCCACAATGGCGGCCGTTAGGCGGAAGATGCAGTAGATGCAGCAATTCTACCGCATCTGCTGCATTTTCATAAAAACGCCTATGTGAAAGGGCCTAAGTGACACATCCCTAGAATCAGGCTATTTCCACATTATGCTGCTCTCAGATAAGATGGCAAAAACCTGGTGACAGGTTCCCTTTAAGTGAAAGGGAAAATGGTGTAATACCACATCCAACCTGTAGACAGGGTGGCGCTGTTTTTGAAAGAATGCAGTAAAGTTTTATTAATCCTGGATATCCACTTTAAGTAATTCTAAAATGTTATTGATCATTATTATATGGATAATTATGTATCATTTTCAAGCCAATTATTAAAATATGGAAAAATTATAATGAAACATATACTACTGTTAAACCTTTCGCCACCTGGCAATATTCTGCATTTTGCAATTTCTTTATTCCTGCTTTTCTTCAAAGTGCCATACATTTTTATATTTCGGTCAATGGGGGCATGGTTTTTGCAGAATGAGTTGTATTTTTGAATGAAACCATTCATTTTACCATATAGTATACAGGACAATAAGAAGAAATTCCCAAGTGCGGTGAAATTGCAGAAAAATTGTGCAAATCCCCTATTTTTTTATTATTCACCATGTTCACCTTATGGTAAAACAGACCTGAAATTACAAGTCTCCAGGTCATTACAAGTATTTAGACACCAAACATGTATAATTTACTTTCAATTTAAGTTCGGAAAAAAATCTCAAGTTTTTAAAAAAGAATTTCCCTTTTGGCGCCGTATTTTCGAAGAACATAACATTTTTATTCTTTGGGAACAATGGCTAAGTGATAACTTATTTTTTATGTACTAAGTGGATGTTTTTTCTGATATCATTTTTATTCCAATATTGCAATGACTGAAAAAAGATTGGTGTTATTGTTTTCCTTATACTTTTTTCCAATATGAATTTTTTATATATTTTTATAGCTCAAACACTTCTCATCACAGCGATACCAAATATGAGTATTTTTCATTTCTTTTAATTATTTTATATTCAATAGGTCAAAAGGGGGTGATTTGAAATTTGTGTTTTATTTTTTCATATTTTTAAAAACATTTTAAAACCTTTTATTGTATTAGCTAGTCCCCTTAAGGCATGTGAAGCTGTAGCTTTTGTATTGCTTGCGCTGTTCAAAGCAGTGCATCAGCACTGCTCTGTAGAGCAGAAATTATGACTTTCTATGAATTGCTGGCTTGCAACATCATGCATTTACTAGAAGTTGATCATGACTGACACAAGGCTCATCAGATGACCGTGGCTGTCATGACGACCCATCGGCACCTTGTGATCATGTTACAAGGAAGCAGGAGATGAGGCGCTCCCCATCATCACATGTTAAATCCTGCTGCCAGACACCATCAATTGGACCGTCAACTTGTAACACCCATGGGCAGATCTATGATCCGCCTGCTTCTGTTAGAGGCACATGTTGGCTTATTAAGTCAGAAAACATTTGCATGAAAACATGAGGGCTTGGCATACGAGGCTACTTCAAAGCAAAGGATATACCCTTTTTACCCTTTGACTTATATATACATCAAGGGTCTTGAAGGGCAAACAAGTAAGTCTATTAGCAGGTTTTCTATTTAAAAGTGCACTTTCCACTGACATTTAGCTTAAGAAAACCACTTAATAAAACATATTTAGTCCTGATTAACTATTAAAATGCCTTTTAGAACTGTAGAGAGCCATATGCTAATCGTCTCCGGACCATGCTTGGTGCCAACTCTGTGTCTCAATTTTCTAAGATTCCTCTCTTAATGGATTTGGATTTTGTCTTCTATTGTATGCTATCCACACAAAGTGTTCTACTCTGAAGGCTGCATATTAGAGAAAATATCCGTGCAGGCACAAGAGAATGTGTGGATGATGTACGGGATTTCATCCACAACAGTCATGGCAAGAGCAGAGGTGATTGTGGGCCAAAATATGAGGCCATACTTAGTTCGGATCTGCCCATTGCTATTCATTAAGATATGGCACAGAACATTTGTTAAAGCCATTTTGCTAGGGATGCAGGTTAACTGAGGGGTCACAAAGGGGTTATAGAAATGCTTAATAAGATGTTTGAGGGTTTATTTTTTAAAGTGAAAACCTGCTGATGGGTGTTCAAATAAAGGAGTTATCTCATATGTTTATAAGCCCTATATGCTACTCTGTTAATCAACTAATCCGAAAAGCTTCTCGTACCAACTGCTGTGAGCTGGAAAGCCCACGTGCATGATTTCTTTGGGTCTAGTAAAGTCAGAGAGGATCTGAAATTGCTATGTGCTCTTAGAACTGTACAAAGTAGTCAATTACAGGATTACCAGAAATATTAAATGGATTGTAAATATTTATTTTACTATTTTTTCACACTAAACTTTAAAATTATATTAGAAAAAAATATTAAAAAATCCTAAAATAATCCCTTCCTCAAACCTTCTACATTGCTTATTGAAAAATAAAAGCTATAATCCCATTTATAGCCAGTTAGTGGTAGCCATTCACTAATTAGAACTAAATTGATGTGTAACTAATGAGTGTGAAATGTGTCTGGTTCTGAATAATCAAAATAATCTGTACTTGAACCATTTAATTAGCATTGAAGGTTGGATCTATTCCGCTTTCACCCACACCAACATCTGGCCCAAATGGAATTCATATGATCAATGATCAAAAATATTTTGGACTCCTTATTCTTAGGTGGTTGACGAGTGTTTCTTGGAATTTAAAGTCTATTAAGAATATTATTACATTTATTTCAAAGTACCGTATATACTCGTGTATAAGCCGACCCGTGTATAAGCCGACCCCCCTACTTTTGCCCCAAAAATCTGGAAAAACCTATTGACTCGTGTATAAGCCGAGGGTGGACCCCAGCACAGGTATACAGCCCCCAGCAGTGTGGTATACAGGCCCCCCCCCAGTGGTATACAGGCCTCCCCAGTGGTAGTATACAGCAGCCCTAGTGGTAGTATACAGCAGCCCCAATGGTAGTATATAGCATCCCCAGCAGCCCCAGTGGTAGTATACAGCAGCCGCAGTGGTAGTATATAGCAGCCCCAGCAGCCCCAGTGGTAGTATATAGCAGCCCCAGCAGTAGTATACAGAAGCCCCAGTGGTAGTATATAGCATCCCCAGTGGTAGTATATAGCAGCCCCAGCAGCCCCAGTGGTAGTATACAGCAGCCCCAGTGGTAGTATATAGCAGCCCCAGCAGCCCCAGTGGTAGTATACAGCAGCCCCAGTGGTAGTATATAGCAGCCCCAGTGGTAGTATATAGCAGCCCCAGCAGCCCCAGTGGTAGTATATAGCAGCCCCAGTGGTAGTATATAGCAGCCCCAGTGGTAGTATACAGCAGCCCCAGTGGTAGTATACAGGAGCCCCAGCAGCCCCAGTGGTAGTATACAGGAGCCCCAGCAGCCCCAGTGGTATATACAGCAGCCCCAGTGGTATACAGGCCTCAGCAGTATATACAGCAGCCCCCAGGGGTTATACAGCACCCCCCAGGGGTTATACAGCACCCCCCAGGGGTTATACAGCGGCCCCCTGGGGGTACCCAGCAGCCCCCAGGGGGTACCCAGCAGCCCCCTGGGGGTACCAACAGCCCCCTGGGGGTACCAACAGCCTCCAGGGGGTACCCAGCAGCCCCCTAGGGGTACCAACAGTCCCCTGGGGGTACCAACAGCCCCCAGGGGGTACCCAGCAGCCCCCAGGGGGTACCCAGCAGCCCCCTGGGGGTACCAACAGCCCCCTGGGGGTACCAACAGCCCCCAGAGGGTACCCAGCAGCCCCCTGGGGGTACCAACAGCCCCAGGGGGTACCAACAGCCCCCACAAGCTGGCACTGTCCCCCCTTGTAAGTGCCCCCCCCCGCTACTTATACATTACCATCCCGGTGTTCTGATCGGCGCCGCTCCTCCGTGCTGCGTCTTCATCCTCCCGCGCTGGCTGCATCCGGGTTCTCCAGCGGTCGCGCGATGACGTCACATCGCTGCGACAGCCGGAGATCACGGATGGAGCCAGCGAGGACGGGAGGATGAAGAAGCACCGAGGAGCGGCGCCGATCAGAACACCGGGATGGTAATGTATAAGCACCGGGGGGGGGGGCCCTTACAAGGGGGGACAGTGCCAGCTTTTGGGGGGGCTATATGCACTGCTTCCCCCTGCCGCTGATTGACAGGGGGATGCAGTGCATATTTAATGAGCGGCCCCACGTGACGGGGCCGCTCATACAGCAGCCCCCCCCCCGCCTCCTGCAGCCTCCACAGCCCCCGGGACACAGCCCCCCCGTATATGACCCGTGTATAAGCCGAGGGGGGGACTTTTCAGCCCAAATTTTGGGCTGAAAAACTCGGCTTATACACGAGTATATACGGTAAGTCAGAATCGACAAAACGTCACATGACATTTCTTAGACTTTGGAAGCAATGACTGGTCAAACATTGACTTGCTTTTATGGATGGCAATGTATACTTTTCTTATTCCACACAACAATGCTTTTTGTGACAGTATTTTCTGTATGATAGGCAACATTTTACTTAAGTTAGAAGGTCGTAGGGAAGGTCAATTGAAGGCCATCCTTCCATTAGATCTTGCTCTGTTCACTCTCGTGACCTTAGAATTGAATGTCTCCATGAACACCTGCTGTGCTGCATGGTCCATATAGGAGATCTTATTAAGACGAGTCACCGGTGGTTAAAATAGGGAAAAGATGAGGCTTTGTTTTATCTGCAGTGGCCTGTCACTTGCCTTAAATTTTAATTAGAGTAATATCAGGTAGGGTTATAGTGAGAATAATGCAGATCATCCTCACTTTGTAAGTAAATAACTCAGAACAATAATATCAACCCCTTGATATTAAATCTTTGGCTTTCCCGGCAGCTTATCCCTGTGGCGTGGTTTTCTTGTTTAATCTAACATTACATAAACTAGGTATGGTAATTAGCCAATTCACAGAGAGCTCATTAAGACAAAGATTCAATGCTCATACATTCATGATCACAAAATGAGATTTTTTTCTTGCGTTTTTTTTCTTAATTCTTCTATCATTTAACAACATATCGTTGCTTCATTTGATTGCTTTCCAGAGAGGATCTCAAGTTTATCAGTAAGACTTCTGCTATTCAAACCACACTCTCTAATTTTATATTGAAAAGGTGGCCTATAATGACCAATGTAACAGTTCATTGACCTGTGCATTGTAAAGCGCTTGACATCGTTCTGAGGCAAACTAGGGCACTAATTGTCTTCTATTGCATTCAATGGGAGAGCGTGTGTTATAGAGGTGATTATTTTTATAATAAACTTTAATAAACCTCCCGCTGGTGTTTTTAAATTAGACTATAGCTAGGGGCATGATTTTAATTAAGAAAATGCTTCACAGCTAGTATGCTGTATCATTCTCCTCCCAGGGTGGATAGAAAACTAAATATTTCGTTTGCCTTCATGTCTGTAGCCAAGAAAAGAAAACGCTTAGAATAGATATAAAAGCCACTTTGTAGTGTTTGTTACATGGTGATTGACCATGCTTGATAGAGGTTAGGGTATAAAATACTGACCATGCTGTGTAGAAAAAAACCTGAGATAAAAACAAAATACATAAATACTAAGTTTCAAGTAAATTAATAGCAATAGTAAATTTAAATAACATAGGGGACTTAGTTAACATTATTTTTAGATAAAAAGCATAAAACCAATTCATCCGTTACAAAGTGTACCCAATGAGGATGATCCTATCTCTAATATTAAACCTCTCCATGTGTCAACAGACCTCAGTATAGCTTGTTCAATCACCTCCCCAAAGAATGATATATAGAATAAATGCCAGCTCAAAGAGGGGAGTCATAGTCTTCTTTGTACAATAATAAAATAAAGCAAAACCAAATGAATGAGTCAGACCATATGTTGCTATAAGTGGAAAGTGTAGGTAGATGTTCACACTGTTGTCATTTAACAGACAAAACCTGAAACATGTCAATAAAAACTACTTCCTTGAAGTTTTCTAATGTTATGGAATTACTTTTCTTATGAAGTAGCAGAATCAGTATCTTACACCTATACCTCTATCAATTATCATTTTACATACAGAAAAAAAGCTCTTCTGTCAGCGTGACTGCAGCAGATAATTACAACACAGCATCTATTGGGATTGTTCCAGCCACAACCCCATCAGATGCGCACTTCCTCACCCACCCTCCACCGTTACCTCTTATCCTACAGAGTTATCCTACGCGTGCTCATCTATTTTGTTGTGTCATGGTGACTCTGCTGTAACACTCATACGGTTACAAGTGATGAGATACACAGCTTCTATACAACATAGTTTACAAAGGGCCTTAGTAAACACCTCAAAATGCGGAACTGTGGAGGAGAGAGAGCAAATAGGGTATTATCTCAATAAAATAAGTAGACCAGGAATGGTCATTGCTCACCTGGTCAGGTTGTGTAGCACACAACCAGCATATACACAAAATGGCTGCTGCAGGGTCCAAACATCAACGGTTAAACGTAGTAGACAAAAGGCAATGTAGGACTGTGTTCATCGGACCCGTGTTGCACACAGAGAAGACGGTAAAAGGGAGATTGGATTACAAGTGACTACTTGTGATCCAATCTCATTTAACCGTCTCCTGTGTGTGCAGCGCGGGTCCGGTGAACACAGTCCTACATTGCCTTTTGTCTACTTAGTAAACACCTCTACATATGAATATATTAAATACTAAATCATCCTTTAGAATGGAGCTCAGTGAGACAAGTACTTTAAGTAAATGTAAAAGTTGCAGACTGGCACAATCATTTACAGGGAGCTCATGCCTTCCAGATCTCTTCTAGTATTCAAAAAAAGATGTAAGAACATCAGTTCACCAGTCCAAATAGGTGGATTATCCAAGGGTGCGGTGCACAGATTATTTCCTGTTCCCAAGCCATTGAATGAAACAAAGTTAGAGTAATTGTCCACCTCCCGCATATAACAGATAAAAAGGAAGGATGGTTCTTCTTAGAAAAAACATCATGTTATTCCAACCGGTTAAAAGAATCTAAAAATGTATAGTATTGGCTAATTTGTTTCTAGCATACGCTGCTCTTAATTATAGCATTATGAGCAACAATTTATTTACACTAAAATGGTGAGAAAAAAATATTCTTTTTCTTCTCCAGCCCTGGTCCTCTGTATTATACTCTGGCGCCTTCATCATCTCTCACTGCTGCTTCTGTTGGTCTCCGGTGATTTATGACCTGCCGGCAGCTACTGCATTTCATGGAGCGCGCTGTAGGTCACAACTTAATAAATCTCTATGAGAGCCATGGTCTGGCCTAGTTCTTGCTTTCAGAGAGCTGTATCGAGAGCTTGTGACATACCTTTTCACTTCCAGCCAGTGAGAAGAAACAATCAAAGATCAGATCAGCGTCAAAAAAGCATGAAAGTATGATACCGCAGATGGGGGCCTTAGATGTAAGTGACACTGCAATGCTGAAAAAAAAGCTGCATGCTACTTTAGATGAATAAGTATAAAATATAATTAAATAAAATAAAATGTGAGGTTTATTGAAGTCTGTGTTGTGTTGAGCATGAGTAGTATAAGGGAAGAAACCACGTCAGGCGCATTCAACTTGAACTTAAAAGTAGGTAAAAAAAATGAAAATATGATAGTTAAATATAAGATCTAAATGAAAATTAAATTAGTAATTATCCTTGAAGATGTCCTACAGTTTATTCTTATACCAATAAAGAAGTTGGCAAAAAATCAGTAGGTAAAAAAAAATCATTTGTTCCTCACTTGCTCTTCTCTATCAAATTACTTTTTGAACCTGTCTTGGGCATTACTATTCCCTTCCGGCTTTCTTCTGCTCAAGGTTTATAGGGGGTAAAAGAGAACTTAAGCTTAAAATGATACAGTATATACAAAAAAAGATAAATAACTCCTAATAAAATGTGTAGATTTTCATTAAGTAGGCTAAATTGAATGTGGAACTTCTTTATTCTTAACTAATTATTTTTTGTTCTATCCATTCATATGTGCTCATTGCCCAATAGATATAAGGTATAAATAATGACACTATTCATATGGAAGACTCAGGAATCCAGCTCCCATGTTGGGTTAAGGTGACTCACTGACCTGATATCTAAGAATTTTTTTGAATAGGAGCTGTTCTGCGGTGCCCAACAACGGCTGCTACATTAAGTCTTTACATTCCCTTCAAAGAAAGTGATACAGACTAAATCAAGTCCAATTTCTACAAATTCTATATATCTGTTGACAGACACACCTTTCTGACCTGCCAAGCAATGGTTATAAGAGTGAGGAGGCAATGATATCTAACTTTATGCAATAATTTTACTTTTATCATTATTCAATGGCTCTTCACAAGAACTCAGTATTACAATGGTCTTTGACTGTAATTCCGGATGTTTATTAAAAAATGTTTAAAATATCTAACCAGCGTTTTTCGCTGATTGCTGCAGTTGCGGTGAAAAAAACGCAACTGCCGCGATTACTGCATAACTGCCGCACTTGCAGTTCACTTGCGGCAAGCCCCATACAATGTCTATGGGGCTTGCAGCAGATGCGACAAGTGCGGTATCGGCACTCGTGGCAGCTGCAGCCGCGGAAAAAACTGCAGCATACCACGGGTTTTTCGTGGCCGCACCTACCACAAGTGCCGAAACCGCACTAGCCGCACCTGCCACACACTTACCGCAAGCCCCATAGACATTGTATGGGGCTTGCTGCAAGTGAACCGCAAGTGCAGCTGTTATGCGGTAATCACGGCAGTTGCGTTTTTTTCACCGCAACCGCCGCAATCAGCGAAAAACGCTGATGTGAAAGGGGCCTAAAATTGTATAAACAAAAGTAATTTAATTTCAATAAAACAATGTGTTCTAAATGCCCCTTGATTAGTTTCCTAGTCCTTGGTGTATTTTCTGGTGAGGATTTTCAATCTCTGGTGGACCTCTATCCTCTTTATCCTTCCATGGGGTCCTGGAAGATATTAATATACTGTGAGGTTCTTTGCATATTTCTATGACCTCTGACATATTTTATTTCCATGTTCGCTTACCTTTCGGGTGTCTCTTTGACCCAAAAGGTCTCTTGGTATTCCCTGAGGTGTCTTTCCAACTCGTAGCTGTTGATGATTTTAGTACTGTATATACTCGTGTATAAGCCGACCCATGTATAAGCCGACCCCCCTACTTTTGCCCCCAAAACCTGGGAAAACCTATTGACTCGTGTATAAGCCGAGGGTGGACCCCAGCACAGGTATACAGCCCCAGCAGTGTGGTATACAGCAGCCTCCCCAGTGGTATATACAGGCCCCAGCAGTGTTACAGCAGCCCCAGTGGTATATACAGCAGCAGCCCCAGTGGTATATACAGGCCCCAGCAGTGTTACAGCAGCAGCCCCAGAGGTATATACAGCAGCAGCCCCAGTGGTATATACAGCAGCAGCCCAGGTGGTTTATATAGCAGCAGCCCCAGAGGTATATATAGCAGCAGCCCCAGTGGTATATACAGCAGCAGCCCCAGTGGTATATACAGGCCCCAGCAGTGTTACAGCAGCAGCCCCAGAGGTATATATAGCAGCAGCCCCAGTGGTATATACAGCAGCAGCCCCAGAGGTATATATAGTAGCAGCCCCAGAGGTATATACAGCAGCAGCCCCAGAGGTATATATAGCAGCAGCCCCAGAGGTATATACAGCAGCAGCCCCAGAGGTATATATAGCAGCAGCCCCAGAGGTATATATAGCAGCAGCCCCAGAGGTATACAGGCCGCCCGCCCGCCACCCCCATCAGTATACAGGCGCCCCCCCATCAGTATCCAGGGCCCCCCCTTGCTGCCGCAAACCTGTAAAGTAAGATCATTATACTTATCACTGTCCTGTCACCGCCGCCGCTGCTCTGCATCTCGCTCCTCCGGCTTCATTCGGCTTCTTCCGGCTTCCTGCTCTGGCGCACAGACAATGACGTCATTGCCTGCGCCCACCGGAGGAGGAAGCCGGAAGAAGCCGGATGAAGCCGGAGGAACGCGATGCAGAGCAGTGGCGGCGGCGACAGGACAGTGATAAGTATAATGATCTTACTTTACAGGTTTGCGGCAGCAAGGGGGAACCCTGGATACTGATGGGGGGGCCTGTATACTGATGGGGGTGGCGGGCGGGCGGCCTGTGTACTCGCCGTATGACTCGCGTATAAGCCGAGGGGGGGACTTTTCAGCCCAATTTTTGGGCTGAAAAACTCGGCTTATACGCGAGTATATATGGTAATTTCAGTATGCTACTCCTTAATTAATGAAAGCGTCCTATTAAGTAACATAGGGATACCTGTAATACTTCTGATTGTGTGATATTCTTCTTTCCTTTTCACAACTTGCATCAGTAGGATTATGGCAGCGTTTCCTGATGAAATTTTTTTTTTTCTTTTTGTTGGTGGTTTGTTTTTATCAAAAAATCCTCCCCATTCCTAGGTTTTTGTACCTTTTAATTCTTTGCAGAATTCCAACTGTATCTTCCTCCTTGCCCTGTGGGTTGTTTCTCTTGATTCTGTGAAGTGTAAACGTGGGATTTTCACTTCTATTTCTGTATGGAGTTTTGTAAAACCACTTATGTCCCTGTTTTCCAATGGATTCACTTATTTATATTAGTTAGTGTACTAATGTTGTATTGTTGTGCTCCTTATTCTCTACTTAATATTTGTGCTATCCTGTTAATACCTCTACCATCATATATGTAGTGTCTTTCTGGTGCATATATATCCTTATGTTGTTGTACTTAATTATATTAGTGTACTAATATACTAATACTTCACCTCTTATTCCCTACTTAGCTGTCTGTGTTATCTTATTCATACCTCTAATATCATGTGAATAGTGTCTGTTTGGTACATATATATCTCCTTGTGTTATATATCTCACTTTGTAACTTATAATATATTCCCCTGTGGTGGTGCTAAACTTTTGAGTCAAAAATGTGATACTGTTTGCTTTAATCTATAACCCTCTATCACTATAACCTTTTAGATGTGTTACTTCCTTTCCCCTAATCAACTGTTTCCAATTGGTGCCTTATGTGATCGACCTCTATTACTATGATCTTCTACTTTTGGTTTCCTATTATACAATCGCTGTCTGCTTACCTCCCTCCTTTGTGTCTATGCCTCATGGCCGGCTTCCCCCTCCCAGTTCGGCGTGTTTTCTCCTCATGCAGCCTGCTCCCTTGCTGTGCAGAGTTTCCACTTCCTTGTTCCGTAGTCCTGTTCATCACTATGACGTGTGGACGGGGCATGGTGTAAGTGGAGTGGGGCGGAGTCAGGCGGGGTTTGCTCAGTCGAACACAGCGCAAGTCTGCTGCAACTTCTCGTTTCTGCTGTTCAGTCACTAATGCATTTCAGAGGCTAACGGCCTCCTTCTTCAGAGTGCTTCTATACATGGTTGAGCCAATCATAGGAGGGATAAGACACGGTAGTCCTTCTAAAGCTTTCTAGCAGCTACAACTATTATATGCAAGTAACCGAGCCTGGTTGGGATATTTGGCAGAGTTCCCCTTAGTGACTTGGTCCAGTGTAAATACATATAATTTTATTTTTATCCTGGGCAGATTGCTCGAATTTCTGATCCTTTAATGTTTTTGTGTTCTTGCTGCACAGCTTTCACTTCTATTTCAGTAAATATAAATAAGGTTTTGATACTGACCCTGATATTTGTTCTTGCTTTCTCCTGATTCTAATACTTGACTTGGCATGCTGTGACCACCTCCCATGTGTCACCCTAAGAATGCTAAACATTGCTGACCCTGCCCTGGCTAATCATCCATTTGCATGTTATATTTTTTTCTGCTTCTGCTTTCATAGCTATGACTACGACTCCTTTCCAGGCCATATGCTCGACCACTGACTTTACACTTTTCCTTGCATCTGGTTTTGACTCTACTTCACAACAGTTTAGCTGTGACCTCTTTCCACCAGTCAGCATCATGGATCCAAGGATGCCACCTAAGAGCTTTCACAACAGCGGCCAAATGTCTGTAAAGGGAAAAAAGGTTGAGTGGTAAAGCAGTCACTAGGACATGCTAAGCAAAGAGGATAGGCCCATGAAGGTCCATTAAACCTTCTTAAGGCTAGTTTCACACTAACATTTGTTTGAATCTGGGGGCATGCAGGAAACGTCTGCATCCCCCTGAATTTCCCAGAGTCCCCACATTGTGGAAATCTTCACAAATCACTCTGTTTTGGAAACATACCCATCAAGAAATATAACTTGATGTGTCGTGAACACCTTGAACCTACAGGTACTCCACAGAATTTTACTGAGGATGCTGCCCCAGGAAGAAGCTTAGGTGAAACGTACGGTATGTCGTGCATTCTACCACAAAAATATATTATTGCATTCCTACAGCATTTATGTAGACACTTTAAGTTAATGGTTAGCTGTATTGGTTCAGGCTGTCATAATGGCTAATCTCATGCAATATATGAAAAGTATTTTGCTTATTAGATAGGTGGACTAGATTATTGCTATTTACATGTAATTACATGTATATCTCATATGATGTATATTATGTATACAATATAATATCTAGCCCTTGACATCATAGTGTGTTTTTTATATTTCCTTTTCCATTATTGTCATCTAGTTTTTATTGTGTATTTTATTAATTATTTAATAGAAATTACTTTTTAATATACTATTGTGTGGTCTCATGTATACAACTACAAATATGCTTAAATAAACCACAGGCCAGACGGGAGTTCAAAGCGACTAGCTCTGACTCTTTACAGGGAATTGTTCAATGGGAATTTTGTCTGAATCATGTTTCTCAGAGATTTACACTTAAGCCACGATATATGCGCTCAGTGTAGAGTGCAGGATATATGTGAGCTGAGCCTCTTTGCGATCTTTAGATGGTAAACAAACTGTAAGCGGTCTAATTGGAGGCGCTCAGGCACAAAGGCAGCAGGCACTGGGATGGTTTTTCAACAGACCTTTATTCAGACTCCCCTCCCTAGTAGGAGGGGAGTAGGAGGGGAGTCTGAATAAATGTCTGTTGAAAAACCATCCCAGTGCCTGCTGCCTTTGTGCCTGAGCACCTCCAATTAGACCGCCTTACAGTTTGTTTACCTTCCAATATAAATCCCTCTCTGAGGGTAAAGCGGCGGGGAGGAGCTAGGCGTAGAGTGCAGCTTAACGTGAGTACCTGGCGTCGCCTGGCAACAGGAGCTTTAACTGAAGAACCTGCGGTAACATGACCGGATGCTCGGAGCCCCCGGAGCACGCGGTGTGCAAATGAGCTCAGCCTGTGAAGGGCACCTTATCAAGTGTATTACGGGTTGTGCGGGGACAGCACAACCCGATAAGGTGTGTGGCCACCTATTAATACGCCACGCTAAATAAAGCCCCTGGTAACCGCACTATTGCGCCCCTTCTCTCTCTTTTTTTTCTCTTTGTGATCTTTGGGAGACAGAATGAACAAATCAACAGCAGTTAAAGAATTGGCTTTATTACAAATTTTTCGCTGCTCAGCTTGCAGTATAAGTGATTAGGCGGCTTTATTTCTCAGGGCAGTATGAATACAGCGATACCAGATTTATATTGTTTTTTTTTTTTTTTGGATTTGACTGCTATCACACTACAAAACACTTTTCTACAAAATAAAGATTTTCTGCATCATCAAATTTTAAAAGCTAGTTTTTTTTATTTTACTGCTGACAGATTCATGTGAGGGCTTATTTGTTTGCAGGTTGCAAGTTGGAATTTTTATTTGTACCATTTTGGGCCATGTAACATTTTTGATCGCTTTCCATTCTGCTTTTTCGTGAGGCAAAATTAAGAAGAAACAGCCATTCAGGAATTGTCATAAAAGTGGAAAAAAATGATAAGCAAGCTTTATTCTTCGAGTTCATACAAACACAGAGATACCACATTTATCTTGATTTTTTAAGTTTTGGATCTTTTTATACAAAAAAAACATTTTTATAGAAAGAAAACATTTTTTTGAATTGCTATCTCCAGAGAACTATAGTTTTTTTTCATTTGTGAGGTAAAATTACATTTTCAGCAATACCATTTTTATCTACTTATGACTTCTTGATCACATTTCATTCCACTATTTTTTCCACTGTATGATGAAAAAACAGTTTTTGCTACATTTTTTTATTTTTTATGGTGTTCAATAAACGGGTTAGCTAGTGTGACAGTTGCATAGATTGTGCTGTTCCAGATGTGATGGTACATACATTTTTGTTTAATCTTGTTTTTACATATATACATATTTATTTCTATAGTTGTCAGACCTGTAAGCTATCATTTGTTCTCAGGTTGTCAATTGCAATGATTGAACCCCTGCTATGACTTTGTAGAAGACCCAATCTGGTGAAAGAGCATGCATATTCTCTCTCCCAACCCCCTAAATACTACATTCACTATTAATCACTGCATTTAGGAGATAAATATCCAGGGGTGGTACAGACACTGGCCCTGTCTGTGACAGAAGGAGCTTTATTACCCTTAAGCCAACCTCCTGGTGGCAATGGTGTGGGCCCATCTCCTTTGCCCTTACGATCACCATGACATATCTTTACGTCATTTTGCTGGAACCCATCCCAAACATGATATAAACTTACGTCAAATGTTTTAAAGGGGTAAAGATTGAGACAAGTTATAATACTTCTAGGATTGGTTGTGATGTGGTAATAAAATCATTCAGTAGCCCCACATGTTTTATGTGGTTTCAAAAAAGCATTGGAAAACTTCAGTTAAATTCACAATGTTTTTTCAAACTTTTTATGTAGCTTGACCTATCAAATTCTTCTAATTTACCAAAACTATGTTGGTGCAGTGTCTGGTTGGCTATAAGAATGAAGACTTATGAATGTGTTGGGCAAATAGGTGGTTGGACAAGATAAATTGCTGATATTATTATTATTTATTATTTACATAGCTCCATTGGTTCCATGGCGCTGTACATGTGTAAGTGCAGAACAAGGGCGAGAACATAAATAACGACGAATAAATCATACAGGTACATTAGGGCAGAGATCCTGTCCACAAGGGCTCACAGTCTAAAGGAGATGGGTGGGAGACAGTAGGAGGGGAAGAGGTGAGATGGTGCGCGATTAGGTCTCAGTGTGGGTTATACAATTGAAGGAAGAGGTGGGTCTACAGGTTTTTCTTGAAGGTTCCCAGGGTAGGGGAGTGTCTGATGTGGTAGGAAGAGAGTTCCAGAGTATGGCGGATGCACGAGAGAAGTCTTGTATGCGGTTGTGGGAGGTGGAGATTTGGGGGGAGAAGAGATGAGTTCTTGAGAGGAGCGCAGATTGCGTGAGGGGTGGTATCGGTAGACCAAGTCGGAGATGTATGAAGGGGACAGGTTGTGGATGGCCTTGTATGTCAGGGTTAGGGTTTTGAACTTAGATCTCTGGGAAGTAGGGAGCCAGTGGAGGGCTTGGCAGAGGGGAAGACAGGGGAGTAACGGGGCGACAGGTGGATGAGTCAGGCAGCGGAATATTACCTTTTGCACTACTCAGGTTGCTTAGTGGTACTTCAGCTTTGAATCTTTATTGTTCAAGTTTTCATAGCATCATTTTTTTTTTATCTAAACACAGTTTTCCTATAAAATAAATAAAGCTACTTGGGTAATATTCTCTTAGCATAAACTTCTCTACAAGTGGAACTTTTATTTTTTGTTTTTCATGTAAGATAAATATTCAATTTTCTAAAAGAAAAATAAATATTGCAATCACTTATGACATGACACCTCTATCAGTAACCTACCCATTAACTGATTTTATGTTTCTTTTCTTCATATGTGTTTGGTATTGCTATTTACTGATCAGGTCTCAAAAGACGAGCACCGGTTATTTGCCTGAATGGCTGCAGAGAAATGCAATCCCCGTGCAGCCATTTTCCTGATACATTTATTAGGTCAGCCTCTGCAAGCTGCTCTCAGCTCTAATGAAAATGAAAGAGCAGAAATATGGGATTCTTCCACATATAGATCTCTAGGTTACTGACTGACATATAGCATTTGTCAAACACTGATAGGGCTGTAAATAGTCCTGAGCAGATCTGGCCTCTGCATACATGGTGTGTGCTGTGAGTAAAAATGTACTGTACATAAGCAGATGGAGACATCGTAACAATGTGTGAAATGACTGGCGTTTCCCTCATTAGCTCAAAGGAGCTCATTTATTTTGGCAGTGTTTGAGATAACTAAACCAAAATGGCCTTTTGTTGTTGCAATAAATTTATTAGATGATCCAACATAAAATATAAACAAATACTACTAATAATTAGCCATTAATTAATTAAACATTAGATTGCAAGCTCAGCTAGGCTTGATTCTTCTTCTGAAAGATAATCTCAAATGCAGAATTTGAATGTGACTAAAGGAACCCATGCGTATTGGAATAATGTTGACTAAACCCGCAGATATAAATAAGTTCAAGCTGATTGTCTAAGGAAAATGGGAGGACTGGCCAATTGATGTTCGGGTAGGATGACAATTAAGCATATCCGATTTTGGACTGCTGAATGCATTGTTGTCCCAGAGATAAGCTGTCAGCCACCATGTTACATGGCGTTTTTCTCATGGAACACACTGGAGCACTCAACTGAATGAAGGCTCCTTCATATGGATGGGTCTACTGAGATGGCCAGCTTAAGTCCTTATTCAGATCTTTGTGCGTTATGTACATGCTCTAGCTGTATTTTTTACTGGTAGTACATATAGTCATCATAATCTATGGGTCTATGTATCAGCTTCTATGTTTGCTTACATGTGGTCACAGGAACTAATCACTGGACTCAGCAGTCATGATGTGCTAAACAGCATAAGACCAATGAGTCCAGAGACTGACTGCAGTGGTTATGTCCTGTAGGTTTTATATAACCACTGCAATGGCTAAAAAGTAGTGATGGAGTGTCAGGAATTAAGTAAAACTGACTTTTGTTTAGTGCACAGTGTATGCCTATGCAGTGGCATAGAGTGCAATGGTCCCTGGTATGAAATTTGGACCTGGGTCCTCCACACACATGCATACATGTTGGTCAAATGTATGGGCCCTTGGAGAATATTTAATCCGATAAAGACATATGAATTGCCCCATCCCCTTCATTATGTACTAATAACCCCGAACCTGTTATATATGTCCCCATCCTGGTATACATAATCCCAATCCAGTTACCAAAAAAATCGGACAGCACTCCTTGTTGCAAACCATGTTTTCTTTATTGGCCCATCAGGACGAACGTTTCGGGTTCCTCAGACACTCTTCCAGCAGTCTGTTGGAAAGATGGTTCTTGGAACGAAACTTTCAATCCTGATGGGCATAAAGAAGCATGGTTTGACAAAGAGTGTTGTCCCGATTCTTGTAACTGTATGCAGCTGAACATGCTGACTTTGCACCCGAATGAACTGTTCTAGTGATGCTTTCATTTTCTTATCATAATCCCAATCCAGGTATAACTTTCCTCTATCCAGTTATATATGATACTCATCCTAGGCTCATTCTGGTATATATGATCCCATACTTGGTATATATGTCCTCCATATTGGTATACTGTATATGTCCATATTCTGGTATATATGGTCCTCCTTCTGGTATATATATCTACATCATGGTGTGTATGTTCCCTATCCTTGTATATATGTCCCAATACTGGTACACATGGTCCCCATCCTTGTGTATATGATCCCTATCCAGGTGTAAATGTCCCCCATGCAAATATATATGGTCCTCATTCTAGGCTCATCCTTGTATATATGATCCCGATCCTGGTATATATGCCCTCCATCCTGGTATGTATGTCACCCATCCTGTTATATATGTCCCGATCCTGGTATATTGTATTCATACTGGTGCATATGTCCTCAATCTTGGTATACAAATGTGGTCAAAATGGTTGGTACCTCTCATTTAATGAAAGAAAAACCCAAATTGGTCACAGAAATTACTTGAATCTGACAGAAGTAATAAAAAAATCTATGAAAATGAACAAATTAAAGTCAGACATTACTTTGGAACCCTGCTTTCACAGAATTTAAATAAAAATTAAACTCATGAAATAGGCCTGGACATAAATGATGGTGGACATGTTCAATCGAGATAAGTCCACTAATTAGCATCACAGGTGTCTACAATCTTGTAATCAGTGGAGAAACCATGGAGTATATTGCAGTATAAAATCTTACCATGCTTGGTTACATCATGTTGGTTGAGTTGCATCTCAGAACCTCTCCTGTATCCACTTTTATCACATATTTTAGCACTTGATTTAATAAAAATTAAATTTTATACTGCAATATACTCCATGGTTTCTCCAGTGTATAAATTTGACTTTTTGGAGATTGTGCAAAAAAAAACCCTGATTGGTGATTTGATTTACCAGGGGTAATACTATATAATGCTGATCAAGGACTTGGTCCTAATCTTGTAATCAGGCAGTATTCCTGTATATAGGGCTATAGATACTCATGTGCTGCTTGGTGACTTGGTGTGTACCACACTCAACATGGACGAGAGGAAGCAATGGAAAGAGTTGTTTTAAGAGATTGAAAAGAATATTATAGCCAAGCATGTTAAAGGTAAAGGTTATAAGACCATCTCCAAAAAAGCTTGATGTTCCAATGACTACAGTTGCATATATAATTCAGAAATTAAGATCCATGGCACTGTAGCCAACCTCCCTTGACGTGGCCGCAGGAGGAAAATTGAATACAAATCAAAGAGATGGAATGATATGCATTGTAAAAAAGAGCCCAGGAAAGCTTCTAAAGAGATTAAAGCTGAACTTCAAGCTCAAGGAACATCAGTATAGATTTGCACCATGCATTGTTGTTTGAGCCAAAGTGGACTTCATGGGAGACACTAAGGAGGACGCCATTGTTGAAAAAAAATCGTAAAAAAGCTAGACTGGAATTGCCAAACTACATGTTGACAAGCCACAAAGCTTCTGGGAGAATGTCCTATGGATAGATGAGCCAAAAATGAAACTTTTTGGCAAGACTCATCAGCTCTATGTTTACTTATGGAGAAATCAAAAAAGAACACTGTCCCTACTGTGAAACATGGAGAAGGTTCTGTTATGTACTGGATCTGCTTTGCTGCATCTGGCACATGGTGTCTTGAATCTGTGCAGGGTACAATGAAATCTCAAGATTATCAAAGGGATTCTAGAGACAAAACCAGGAGTGGATAATAAATACAGAAGTGGTGACATCTTTCTATCACACTTTTCCTCTGATTGTTCCTCCCCTGGGTTTGGGTTGTAAAAATACAGTACTGATGAAAAATATTGACCAAATACTCAACATGTGAATGTGACCTAAAAGAAAAACTTCACCACTTCTGTATTTTTCATCCACTCCTGTTTTTGGCTTACAAAAAAATATATAAAAAAACTGACCAAAAACTGAACATGTGAACATAGCCTTAGATTGACTTTCATTATTATACTGTTAGTCTCCTTATTGTTTTAGGAACAAAATGCAACTTTTATATTATACTAACCGTAGAACCCGGCATTGCCCAAGATAGTAACTAGCTGTCCTTAGTTATAACAAAACAAAATGATTATTTTGCACATAAAAGTCACAACGTGTGTACATGTGTGTATGTATATGTGTATGTGTGTATGTATGTACTATATGTGTGTATGTCCGCTAAAGAAATCAGCACCATTGCACCTACAATCATGAAACATTGCAACAAAGTAATAGACTATGTTTTGAGAGGAAATGTTAATCCTGCACTTTACAGTTAGTCACCAAAAAAGGGACTATTCACTGTTTGTATGTGTGAAACAATATACAGTTTTGACAGCCTGCATATTTAACAGGTGACCTCTAACTTACCATATATGGAAAATAACCAAACAGTGATGTCACATTAGAATGTTTGCCTATAACATTCTGTGTTGTGCCTAATCATTCTTGGTATTTGTGTCTCTTGAGAGAATACGTACCTAGAGTTCTACTTAAGGATTTGCATTTTTGTGGATTTTTTCAAAATCTTGTGTAATTGTCTACATTTGGATATAAATCTATTGTGTACTTTTTTTTTAACCAAAATTGCCAAAACATCTAAAGGGTGCATATATTATTGAATTTAATGTAACAACACCCAAACATAATTACCAGATACTTAATATGGATCAAATATAACCTATTCACAAAATCATTAGCTATTAAACATCCATAGTGTATATATATATATATATATATATATATATATATATATTATATATATATATATATCAGTGTGTCAAGAGTGGGAGAAGAGGGTTGCATTGACAATCCAACACAATCTGCAGCACTTTGAAGATATTTTATATTTTATAAGTGGTTTAAACTTGTAGATAACTCATGAAAGAATAAAGTTACATTAAAACCAAACACACACCTGTTTTTCATATGAAATTGTCAATGAGTTTGATGTGTAAGATGACCCTTTTCCCATTGAAAAAAATAAAGTTTGATGAAAAATGGCCAACTTCGAAATGGCTGCCATAGTCAACACCCATCTGGAAATGTTTTCGACTCCCATAGACTAATGTGCCACAAGCAAGAAGTTGATATCACCAACCATTCCCATTTTATTTAGGCACATCCATATAAATGGTCCACCCTGTATCTATCTATACATATATATAGGAAATATATACACTCAACTTTATATATTACCCTACATTAAATGATATTACAATGAAACAGCCTGGGGTTTGGAACACATTTTAGTTCATTTACCATCAAAATCGTACTGTTTCACTACGCAAAATTGTTATTGTATATCTTCTGCTCTGCACATGAGCTCCAATGCTTAGCATTCCTCCCTTTCCTTAGTTTACCACTTTGTGTACAATGGAAGCAGCTTTGGTCAATTTTCCTTGTTATGTTGTTCTTTCTTTTGCATATAGTACATCTTTTCTCCCGGTCTCTGGTAGCAGGTGCTAAATCTGGAAAGTACATAATATATTTCAAGAAGATAGCCAATTATAAGGAAAGGAATATCACTCAGATATTGGCCCTATCTGTTATGCAGAGAGGGAAACCGAAGACAAATCTAGTATGTTCACTAAATGCACAGAAAATTACATTGAGATAAACAACTCTTATTAAACTTTTCTCATCTTGCAGCAAAATAATGAAACCCACAGAAAAGTTCATTTTATCATTTTCCAAAGGTATGATTTTCATAATGCAGAAGTGAAAATGGAAAATTACAGTTCAGTTTAGAAATAAGAAAACAGAGGGCATGCAGTTTCGAAGAGAAGAGAGAGCAGTGAAGAAGAAAGATTGGAAGCGTAATATAAAATACTATTCATCTTGTGCTATTGCCTGCATTTTCTTTTAAATTAGAGTTTGCTACACAAAGGTTTCAGAAAAATTGTATTGTAAACCTAGCTCAGTTGCTATTTCAGAACGAGATTTTTACGTGTTCTTGGCTACAGTTGAATCTTTCTTTATTATAGCGTTTGACATGATGCAATAACCCATTTGCTGAGGTGCTGTGTATGACGCAAAATGAATTTGTGTTAATGGGAGTTGTGATGTGCATTTCATCAATTCCTATAGCTACTTATTCTTTCTTCTGTGCTATAAAAGATGACATTAAAAAGCAATTATTCTTAGAAATTTATTATTAATTGTTGATTTTAAAGTGAAAAATCACAAAAATTGGATAATTATTTAGGAGAGTTCTGGTGGAGTTCTGGTGGGATTGTTTCTGTGTAGTTGCAGTAGTATATCAGTAGAAATGGTATCAAATCTGTGCTGCTGCCAAATAATCTAATTAAAAAAATTGTTTGTTGAATTGGATTATTTGACAGCAGCGCAGAGTTTTTGCCAGTTTTCCTGATACCTGGCATAAATCATATTGCCTTGGAGCATGTGGTTTCTTCAACAGCTACCTCTAAAGGTACCGTCTCTAGCGGCAATTTTGCTAGCCATTTCACTTGCAATTTGCTGGTTGCAGTGAAATCATGGACACATTGTTACATTTGTACACGGCAACAAAATAGAACAATGTGTCCATGATTTCACTGCCAGTGAAATTGCTAGCAAAATTGCCATGTGTGACGATACCTTTACGCTTAGATTTGGTTGTGGGTCACAACCACACAAGGTGCATGTAATATAAAAGAAACAAGGTTGCGCCAACTGCTAACAATTTTGTGACGTGTGATCGGTTCGCTGACTCCCGTGCTCACCTGGTCTAGTTGTGCTGACTGCACAACTAGTTAATAGGCTGGATGCCGACCCCAAAAGGGCTCCACGCCGACCAGAGCCGGGGGACAGGGAATTCGCGTGGTTCAATCTGCTGGTTCACGTGACATCCTGGAGGGAGTGGTGTTGTGACGTCAGACAGGTCCTGGAGGTTAAGCTGCTGGATATCACGCTTCCCGCGGGGAAGAGATGTGTCCGTTTAAATAAAGGTGATAATTTGTCAGCGCTAAAGATACAGCCAGGACACCGCTCTGTAGATAATTACCTTTAGGTTTTATTGCTTCAATATGGGGATCCCGGTCTCCACAACGCGTTTCGGCGCTAATTGCGCCTTTCTCAAGTGATTCACAACCACACAAGGTGAGTACTATATCGCTTCCCGGCTAATCCTTCCTTTCCCTGGGTAAGACCCTATTACGCTTCTCTTTTCCACATTTTATTGTTGTTGTAGTCGTAGTACACTCTACATGCATTGTTGGTCATCAGTGGAGCCACATATATATTAAGGGATTTTCCATTAGTTTATTTGGCTACTGATTATCCATTAATCAAGGGGTATTTGAGGTGCAGAACAGAAACATGCAGTTTGATCATAAATCTTTTGGAGATATAGGTTCATAGAATCATTGAATGGTAGAGTTGGAAGGGACCTTCCAGATCATCTGGTCCAAACCCCGGCTCAAAGCAGGATTCACTAACTCATCCCAGACAGATGTCTGTCCAGCCTCTGTTTTAAGACTTTCATTACAAATATATTCTTAAAGGGGTTTTCAAATTTCCCATTTATCCACTTTTACATATCTTCTGTCTGTTGGTTTTCTGTACAAAAATAACAAAATAAAATCATAGAATCATAGAATGGTAGAGTTGGAAGAGACCTCTTGGGTCATCTGGACCAACCCACTGCTCAAGGCAGGATTCACTAAATCATCTAAGACAGATGTCTGTCCAGCATGTTTGAAGTCTTCCACTGAAGGAAACCTCACCACCTCTCATGGTGGCTTGTTCCACCTGTTGATCACCCTCACTGTCAAAAAAGATTTTTTTCTAATATCTAATCTGTGTCTCCTCCCATTCAGTTTCATCCAATTGCTTCTAGTGTTTCCTTGTGTAAATATGAATAAAGCTGATCCAGCTGCAGTGTGACAGCCCTTGGGTTCAATTAGGGTGATTCTCATTGGTAATACTCCATTGCAATTCCCAAGTATTCTTTTTATGTGTGACATTTTAGATTCCATATTGTGGCTCAGTTTTCTTTGCTCCGATAATGCATGATAGCACACAAAATCAGAGCAAGAAGGAAGTGTACTAACATGTCAATTCTAGTTTTTTTTTTTTTTTTTTAGCGTACAATAGTACCTTTTTCAAGTGCACCATAGCATTAGTACACATAATACAGTGACTCACCAGTGAAATTCACTGTTATCAAAGTCATAAATTTCCACTGTTCTTCATGATCTGGCCCAAAACATCTTCATAGGATGTTCATACCACGTTTTAGCTCATGATCTTTGTGCTTTTAATTAAATAAAGTGGATTTTACTGAAGTGCTGGAATCCTCACCTAATTCCTCTCTATTTGACTTCCTTCATGTTCTCCCAAACTCATAAGTAGCTAGTGTTGCAGCAGTGTCCCAAGATCACTCGCCAGTTTTTAACTGTATCCATGTCATTAAAAACTTGGATTCAGTTAAAATAAGTGCTTGCCCAGTCGACTGGGTTGGCCTACTCATGGTATCATCTCCTTTCCCCTTGACTGAATGTTAGATTAGTATTGGGCTGCAAATACTATTAGGACAGATGTACAGCCTGTTACTGCTACTGTATATGCTAGTATATAAAATACAGCCTTTGGTAGAAGCCAATAAAAATATTTACTTTATGACTAGAGCCGCATGTTGAATTGTGACCATGGGACAGTGAGGTTTGGAAATGTTGCGCTGCCAGTAGCAACCAATAATAGTGAATTTAACAGACCTCAACACAAATAACTATATTCACTGTCATGAGTCACAATTTAGCACTAGCTTTACTCGAGGAAATAATCATTAAAGAGGTTTACTATACCAAGTTAAACTTTCTGCAAGCAGTATATCTTGCCAAATACTAACAAATGTAGTATGCACTTCTAGGATTCAGCTCCTTCAGCCGATTAGACTAGTCTTCATGTGACCACACATATGCAATTTGCATACTTGTTGACAAATGCTGACTAGCTTTTCATCAGCATCTCTTATTAAAATAATAAGAAAAGCTGATGAAGATCTAGTTGGCCATGACTGTGAGTATAGAAACCACAAACATAGTAGGGTCCAGTGATGATTCCTTAAACAGGCTGGCAGAGACAAATCCCAAGAGTGTGCATGTTTTGCATAGTATTTAGCAGACTGCACTCTTTAGTGAAAGTTTTCCCTGGAGTGGAAAACACTTTAAATTTGTTCAAATATGTTGGGCATGGGATCGGTAAAATTGTCATATCTTCATCCATCCCTTGTAGGCTGTGAGTCCTCGTGAGCAGGGTCCTCTCTCTTCCTGTACTTGTGTGTGCTTTGTATTGTTAATAATTATTGTACTTGTCTATGTATGCCCCATTTATTACTTGCTAAGTATCTCAGAATAAATGGCACCATAATAATAATAAATAATAACAATAATAATAATAATGTTTAAAGGGGCATTTGTACTGCAAGATAATTATGCTATGTAAGCATTCTACCAATCTCCAAATGAACAAGCAAAATGCTTAATCATTAAATGAAAAGATCTTTTGTATAGCATAAAAAAATGATTGCTCCCGATGGTGCATCATCCGGTGTAAACAGATCTCGAACTATCAAGAACAATGGCAGCCTATGTGCACTGAGCGATCTATTATAGTGATCTAATATTTATTTACTTTGATCTGCATGTAAAAAACTGCCAATTGCTAAAACTTTGGTCCTTATTAACTGACCTTCAGTCATTTCCCCCATTTCTTGACCTCACTGGATGATCTCACATAAAAACAAGAATAAAGTGAAATATGAATAATGTTCATGAAATGGGCTCTGTGAATGTTTTAGCTTAATAGCACTTACTGATCCATGATTTTATGGGTTTATAAGGTAGTAAAAAATATCAGTTTTCAAGGGTCAAATTTTGAGAATCTCTGGCATATTCAATGATAACTAGGTTTAGTAAGATAAATGATGATGTCTCCATACGCCTAGCCCCACAGCCATTCATTTATTTAACATCACAACCATAGGCTTACGGAGGATGAATTGTAAGTAAAGTCAATGTTTACTTTCTTCGCTTCCTATGTATCAGGGTGTCATTTTCACTTATCTGCATTGCTCTATATGTCAGATGCCGTCAATTTGCTTTGTTTGCCCCCATTTAATCCCTCTAAATAGGTTTCGCATCTGTCATTAGTCAAACTCGTCCAAAGAAAACCTCGGTGTACTATAAAAAAAGCTCTAACAATGAAATCCAGACAGAATGCTCATTCGGTTGCTATGGAGACAAAGTGTAAATGTTTTTAAAGCACATTTGCCTAATTTGTATATGAATGTTTTAATCACCTACATTTAACCTACAAAATGTTACTGACAGTAATTTAATTTGCCAAACAGGTCGACCATGCTTTTAAACAGAAGCATTATCACGGCGAAGAAGGCAGAATCAGCAAACATTTTATTCTATTATACTTCATTTACTTGCTGATATATTTTGGGGTTGAAGCAGCAATGTCAAGTCTTACATGTAATTTACAATTCTTACATATATTGGTATATCATCACCTCCCAAAGAGAATAGCTGCCACATGTTTTCCAGAAATCTGGAAGCAACGGGGTCAGAAAACCCTTTTAGGAGAAAATGACACATAGAATAACACATCCCCTTGACACCTGCAATTCTGCCGAGGTCACTTCTCAACTGTCATCTCATTATCACCCCGGATAAGATTACAATGGTAGATAGCTCAGTTATTGTAAAGCTGGAGGCACAGAACTTTGGATCCACTATTCACAATAGGTGATGTACTTCTCAACCTCCTTGCACAATGACTTCTGCTCATTTCTCAGAACATGTACACAATGCTCTCTCGTAGAATTCAATAAGGCCACTTCACACTACAATTTTCTATGATCTATTTGGCTGATGTAAAGCATATCAGCAATCTGGTTCTAATTACGAAGAAAATATAGGTGTCAAATTCTCTTTCAATATTTCCTGAGAAAGACATCTTCACATTTGAAATCTCAAATTTGAAGCTTAGGATAGGTTTAGATGAAGTTTTTTGTGGAAGTTGAAACAGAATACTATTTCATGTATGTATTGAAGTGATTCCTCTTCAAAATCTAAGTAAAAAATAGTTTGTGTGAACATATCTCTGGGCTAATTGCCCCCTAAATTTTTTTAGACATCTTCATAGCTGAAACTGAAACTCTACAACTCCTCCTCCAAATCTCAAAACTCCTAAAAAACTTTGGGCCCAATTCTTCAAGATGGGCATTATCTATGCAAGCCTTTATGAGAACTTTTGCTTGAGTAGAATGACTTTAATTTATAAATAGGTTGTGTGCCTCTCTATGAATCCGATATCTAAAAAAGTTGAGAATGCGCAATAGGGTCTTATCTTTTTTTGGACAAGATAAAAGGTTCAAAATCAGAATTGCTCACCTGATAAGGTTGTGTCACACACAACCAGCTTGATCACTCAGAAAATGCAGCTGCTGCTGGGACCGTACCTCCACAGGTCACTCCGGTTTATCAATCAATCTTCTGGACAAAGTACCTTAGGTCCACGCTGCTGCCAAATGGATACAGAAGACACCAGAAACAACGGAATGTCTAGATCAGGGTAATGACTTGGTTTATTATCCGACGCGTTTCAGAGCCACATACCGAGCTCCTTCCTCAGTGAGGAAGGAGCTCGGTATGTGGCTCTGAAACGCGTCGGTAATAAACCAAGTCATACCGTTGTTTCTGGTGTCTTCTGTATCCATTTGGCAGCAGCACGGACCTAAGATACTTTGTCCAGAAGATTAATCTTATGAATCCGGAGCATTGGAGGAGTGGCGCAACACCTCTGTGAGCACCTTGTCACAAATTCTGCTCCAGTCCCTGCTGGGTAAGATTGGTGATGGACCCAACATCATCGCTTATTATGCATTTCATGTTAATACACCCCGACCAGCCTCAGCAACAGCTACTTTGTCAAAGTCGGGTGAAAATGGCATAGTATGGGTGCAAGTGATTTAATGATTAAGGCCTTTTGAGTTTCCAGTGTCTGCTCTGAAAAAATCAATAAAAAAGGTTGTGAGTACATAGTTTTAGGCTTACCGTAATTTGGTCAAGAGCCATTTAATAAATACTTATCCTACCGAACCATATGATGTCCTGTAAATATATAATCAGATCAGACATAACTTAGACTTTTTGTTTTACTCCCAATATTCTTTGGCTAATGGTTATTCTAGAAGTAAAATGTAGGTGGTTAACAGATTAGAATCTAACCCACTGATGTGCTCATACTTAACCATATTAAAATAGCTGCTCTGCTTTTTATTTCTTGGAGAAAAAGATAATGGAAAAAACCTGCATCCTACAATAGAAATTTTGCTGCAGGGAAAGAAAAAGAGGGAATGTATTAAAATGACTAATTTAATAGGCAAGTGTTTCACTGACCAGCAATTAATTATAGTCTGCTCTATAATCTCATTTTAAAGATAAAAAAGCTGTAGCCTCAGCCATACTGTTATTCAGTTCTCCTCTTGTAAAGAATAGGTTGTCATAATCACAATACTCACTGTCATTACAAGCTCTTTGTAATAATAAAAAAAAGAAAAGAAAAAAGTATTTTAATTTAAATTAGGGACACTGAAGAAGAATATTCTGCTTGTATTTTTATATAGTAATATATTATGCACGTTGCATTTTTTACCCTTTGGTTGATTATCACTCTTAATTTGTCACAGTCTGTTAAATACCACAGAAAAAATAAAATATAGTTAATTAGAAAAATCAGAAATATGTTGAGTTGGGATCGTGGTAATGTAGTCAAAAGAAAATCCAGTAGATGATAATGGGCACTGTAACTGGTGTGTATATGTGTTAAAAGATTTGTTCTACTTTGGTCACTTTTTCTATTTTTTTAATGTCTAAACCATAAAAACCAAGACACTTCCCAGGCAGCTCTGAAATAGACAAAATATCCTACCATTTTGTGTTCACAGCTCATATTCAGATGAATATGACTGCCTTTAAAGGGAATCTGTCACCTCGTTTGGGTGTTCTAAACTGTGCCCACCATCTATAACATGCTGTAATAGGGGTTCCTGTAGCTCCTCTATGTGCCCAGATGTCCCCCTGCATACCTGAGAAATGCACTTTTATTCTGTCCTGCGCTGAATGGTAATCAGTGCTGAAAAGGTGTCGGAGGGTGTGACTAAATGGACTCCTTTAATATATAACAGGATGATTTCTTATGTAGCCAGACAATTATTTGTATTTTGTGCTCTACCTTCCTTGTGATAAGTCACTCATTGTTCCTACAAGTCTTGTGGATGACTTTAGTGTTTAACGTGGGCAGTGTAATTATCTCCCCTCTTTGTATGGTATTTTATTTCCTACCTTGTGAGGTGTCACTCATTGTTCCTACCAGTCTTGTAGATGACTGGTAGTGTTTAACGTGTGTAATGTAATTATCTCACCTCTTTGTACTGTATTTTGTTTTCTGCCTTTTGATGGCCCACTCATTGTTCCTGCAAGTTTTGTAGATGCCTGGTAGTGTTACACCTGTATAATGTAATTATCTCACTTCTTTGTCTTTGAAGGCCAGAGAACTTAATTCTCCTAACATTCCATAGTATTACTATGTGTACTGTTAGATGCTTTGTAAACTGTCATTGATTCTCCTTTGCCAGCAATACAACGCAACTAAAGGTAGTTTATATACAGCTTGAGATCTAGCCATTGAGAACACAGTCTTATTCCATCAATCGTGACGTCCCCAATATCCTGCAATGAGGGCTCAGATATTTAAGGAGACCAGTTCATTACCAGGGTGGATTGAGATTTTGTCTAGTGACCTCGATCTCAGGACTTCGGCCCCAGGACTTCGGCCCCGACTAGAAGTGCACGGGACTTGATATAGGCAGCTAATCTAGGATCTACAGACCTGATTGGCCAGCCATAACCCCAGGCCTAGGCACTTCAGTGCTGACCAAGGGGATCAGAACCTGGATTATAATACTACAAGGACTTTACCATCAAATGTCCAGATTCAGCTGGAATGTCAAAAGGCTGCATAAGGAAGCAACACAGGTTGGGACAACCCAGTCACCTGGCTACAGACTTTGCTGTGATGGCTCTGAGGCCCGAATATTCTAAAACCTGGTGAGCCAGCAGAAGGATGAGACTCTGTTGCCTATTACATTGTATGTTTTGCTGGTTGTGTGTTATATGCTGTTAACTGTTTGGAGATCCAATAAAGCCTTAATATTGTGGTTCTCTCACCCTGTGTTGTCTGAGTAATGTTCCACCCACGGTTAAGGAGCTCGGGCATTCCATTTGGGATGAGCCCTGGTCCATGCTGTCTTTCTAAAGGTGGCTGGGCCAGCGGATTAGAGCACCCACTGACCCCTGTGTCTCCACAGAGGGATCCCTCTATATGGTCCTCACCACCCCCTGTCTGAAATAGCCATCCCGCTCTTTTGACATTCCTGCCCATCCTGTGTATGGGCATTGATTGACAGGCTTATATGCACGCCTGCACACTGCAGCGGGTCACCGTGCTCTATTGAAGATACACAGTGCTCAAAGTCTTGCAAGACTTCTCAAATCTTGCGAGACTTCGGGAACTGTGTATCTTTAATAGAGCGTGGTGGACTGCTCCACTGCGCAGGCGTAAGTATAAACCTGTCAATCAATGCCCATACACAGGAGGGACAGGAATTTCAAAACAGCAAGGCCGCTATTCCAGGCAGGGGGTGGCAGGGACCATATAGAGGGATCTCTCCAGGACCTTTTCAGTGTTGGATACCATACAATGTGATTCAGAAAAAAACCCTCAGGGATCTATTCACTATAATAGGGCAGTCAGAAGAGTTACCCTCTCATCTCTTTTCTGCCATGTCCTTCTTTTCAAAACTGCACAAAACTTTGATCAACAGTGTTTTTGTGCAAACTTAAAAATACAGACATCATCATAAGCCACAGAGAGTCCACAGTGCCTCCATCGGTCTTATTATAGGGAATGTTGCATTGGGGTTTCTGTTTAATTTATGTATATCACAGATTTATACATAAACCCTAGTGTAAGTGTTCAATGTTAGAACTCCAGATAAATGTAAACCAAGCATTACTCCGATCTATGGGGGAAAGAATAGATAAATCAACAACACGTTTAACTTATTTTTTTAACCTTTATGCTTTTTGCATTTTTTTGTGCTTTAAAACTTAAAGTGTGACAGTGTTATAGTGTGTGGCAATATCAAATATGTGTACTTAGTTTATTTTTTGCATAAATATATTAATTTATTGGTGTAATATGTTTTTCATTTAATATATTGTCCTTTATTTTGCAACTTTTTAAAAAATTTGTATACATTTTTTAAACTTTTTCTTCTAGTCAAAGATGTTACATAATCTTTTTTTGGTCTAATCGATAATCTAAGATTCTTCACTGCTTTTACATCTAAGGGTATTAGATCACTGAATCAGACATAGCCAGGAGTCATTTCAGGTCCTGCTCAAGGCAGGGCCTTGAAGACATTTGTACTTGGGTGACCCCGTGGAAATTACTTGGCCAGAGCTCACCATGGAGAGCCTCAGAACAAGCAGAAAAGGCTAGTGTCACACTTGGGAGGCCGTTTTTTTGACGCCAGCCTGGGGCCGTATCATCGCATTGACGCCGCTTGAAGGGAGGAGTAACGGCACTCCCTGCCAGTACACATGCACCGCTCCATACATCAATACATGGCTGAAGGAAGCAAGTCATGTGACTGCGTCCTCTGACATGAAAAGGTCCTGTCGGCGGCATCCCTGTACATTCCCCATGAGTAAGCATAGATACCGCCACGCGAAACGCGCGTAGGGGTTAGCCATATGTAAAGGGGGTCCCTGTGCCCTCTCCAACCGGTTTTGATACCCTGCACCAGCATTTTGGTAATACATTGATGATGTTTACCCTGTACATTTTGTATGTGCCATGTAAGGTTTATATGTAGCACCTACACTGTATAGTTGAACTATGCTGCTATGTGACGATGTAATTTGGGAATAAGTGCAATATAAGCACCAAATACGGCCTTTACCTTTCATTGTAAACAACAGCATTGTTTATGTTACTACTTGTTATTACTAAGTGGCTGTGTTTTTACATACTGCAATTTCCAAACTTGTGTACCAGTTTCATTTTCAAATAAATTATCTAATATTTGATGGCACAGTATCTCCACTGTTTTACATTACGTTAAGAAAAAAAGGGTCTGCTCACCTGACTTCTCTCTCCAGTTTTCCTCCCTCTCAGCACGGACTCCAGTGAGCCTGTAGCTGCATTCAAATCACTTCCAAGAATTGTCCAGGGAGTTGAGGAAACTTGAACCTTGACTTCTTAATAAAATTTCCATTTATTCGTATTCACGTAAAAACAGGTTTCTTAGGCTGGTTTCACATTGACGTTTCAGCGTACAACGTTCAATACGCAAACGCGGATGCATGCCAAACGCATTGCAAACCTATACTGACACTGCATTTTTCATTCGCTTGATGTTACACAAAATATTAAAAAATGCAGCACAAGTATGTGTTTGAATGTGTTTATGCTTGCGTTTGCAGTTGTAATGGGCATGCGTTTTTAAATTGGATTTGCATTCTGAGTATTTTCTTGACAGTAGCAATACCCAAAAGGTGCACATATGTCAACACCCCCTTTTTATACAACTGGAATTGGGAGTGGAATTGGGAGGGCCTTCTTATCAGCTACTGGACATGCGCATTGAGATGTACACAAGCTCACCAAGCGCAGCCATCTGCATGCTCCTGCATTCCCATAGACAACAATGCGTGGTTCGTCCACAATCATCCGCATGCGCACGTCTGCGTATTTTTGGAGCCTCAAAAAATGCACCACGAACGAACGCATAAGCATACAAACTGATGCCTACGCATGTACATGTGTACGCAATGTTAAGTATAGATCCGCATGCAGATAAAAAAAAATTATTATGCAGACCTGCGCTGCGGTACCAAACGCCAATGTGAAAGCGCCCTTAACACGTAAAAACACACAGGTCAGTTTATCATGTCTTCAGGCAACATGTTTCAGCTAGCTTGTAGCCTTACTCATGAGATCATGAGTAAAGCAACAAGCTAGCCGACACATGTTTCCTGAAGACATGATAAACTGACCTGTGTGTTTTTATGTGTTAAGATACCTGTTTTTACCTGATTGCGAATAAATGGAAATTTTATAAAGAACTCAAGGTGATATTTTCCTCAACTCGCTGGACAATTCTTGGAAGTAACTCCACTGTTTCCTCTGGTTTATTATTCTTGAGTTAAAGTGGAGATGTTTGGGTTTATAGGGCAGTAGTCACTCCCCTGACCCGATTGTTTATAATTCTTCATGGAGTATTTTCTATTAATCAGCGTTAATGGTTGCAGTTTTTTCTGTTGACATTTTTATGCCATTTTAACACTAGTGTTAACACATGCGTTAACGCATGGTACATATATGTACATGCATGCATTTCCCATAGGCTTCCATGTTAAAAAAGAATGCATTTTTGCAAAAGTCCCCACAAACATTGCTTACAACGTTTTTTGGTGCATTAGCAAAAACGCATAGCGTAAAAAGTGTTGCATTTTGACCATGCGTTTTTTGCATGGGAGCCTATGGAAGCCTTAACGCTACCGTTTTCCACAATTTAGAATTGTGAAAATTGGTAGCTTTTAGTGCTTCAGTGGCCCAAGTGTGACTCTAGCCAAAGAGAGAGTCTTTTCACTCTTGTAAACTGATTTTACACCACTGTTTTTAACCTGCCTAGCGGTATTCCCGAGCCTGACTCGGGGTTAAAAGTTACTGCTAGAAGCGGTAACCCCGAGTCCAGCTCGGGCTTACCCGCGGTCGCGGCAGATGCGGTGAAAAAAACCGCATCTGCCGCACTTGCCCCATAGCCGCCGCACTTGCGGCGCGGTTGCGGCGCGGTTGCGGTAATCGCCATAGTAAGTATAGGGGGACTTGCGGCAGATGCGGCAAGTGCGGTTTTGCACTTGCGGCAGGTGCGGCCGCGAATAAAACCGCACTTGCCGCACCTGCCGCAAGTGCAAAACCGCACTTGCCGCATCTGCCGCAAGTCCCCCTATACTTACTATGGCGATTACCGCAACCGCGCCGCAACCGCGCCGCAAGTGCGCCGCAAGTGCGGCGGCTATGCGGCAAGTGCGGCAGATGCGGTTTTTTCACCGCATCTGCCGCAACTGCGGGTAAGCCCGCTTTTAGTACAAAAATCCTGACCTATTGATAACGCCAGGGAGGTTAATGACAGCGGCTTTAGGGGAGTTAAACGTCCATGATCTGTGTTATTGATTCACAACTCTGGTCAGGAATGATTATATGGACTGTGTTATACGGACCTGCTTCACAAAAGGAGATGATCAAGAAATGTATCTCACAAGTGGCTTCTTTATTTTCCAACGCGTTTTGGAGTCAGATTCAACTCCTTCCTCAGGGAGCCAAGTCGGGTCTGACTCCAAAACACATCGGGAAATAAAGAAGCCACTTGTGAGATACATTTCTTGACCATCTCATTTTGTGAAGCAATGCAGGTCCGTATAACACAGTCCATATCATCATTCTTGACCATGTTTCACCATTAATATGTGGACCCTGCAGCAGCCATCTTTTTGCACGTATGCTGGTTGTGTGCTACACAACCTTCCCAGGTGAGCAATTGACAATTGGGAGCTCCATATAATATTGAGATAAGACCCTATATGCGCTCTCTTTCCTGATGCTAGCAGATGATTTTTTTGGTTTCTGCATTTGAGCTGGTGCAATCGTAGCGATATCACTGCGGTATGAAGGAACATACTTCGGTCAGTGCCGTACATAAATGATGGATGTCATGAAGGAGTTAAGAGCCACTTAAACAGGATAAAACGTACTGTTTGTAACAATTAGCATTGTCAATTTTTCATTTTTAGATCGAGATACAGTACATATGAATCCTTCCCCCATAAATCCACAAAATTTTGAATAATTACATTTTTTATTTATTAAACACAAAAAATAATTTGGGTTTACAACATCTGGCATGGTCAAGAGATCATGTAATTATTATTTTTATTTTTTAACATCATCCCATCATTTACTTATATTACAATCATCACAAATCCTAGTTTTCTCTTCTCTTTTCAAATGTTATTACAATTCAACATCTATTTGTCTTGTCTCATCTCAGACATTGTTAACACAATTCTTAAGTGTAATCTTGTTACCATAGAGCTCAGTGCTTGAAGATAGAATACCCGTCATGCCTTGGGTGTAAAGCAATTTTTCTTCCTGAAGAAACACACCTCTTAACTAACAGAATGGCCTTCATGGTGGTACTAGAATTACTCTCAGAGGAGAATATTCACTTTTGAAAAGCAAATCAATGCAAAAGGAGCATGGAAAGGAGAGAAAACAAGTGTGGAAAGCAAGGAAACAGTGATAGAAGTGTATTTAATTGTTTGTGATTTGATAATTTGTCATTTTCATGATCGTCGTTCATTGTGAAAGATTTGTCAATTACTTGATGATTCTTGTGTCACTGTTTAGTTCTTGAATTCAATTCAAATTATAGAGTACAAGACTGAAGGAGATAATTGTTTGGTTGAGCTTGTAAAATAGCAATGCTTATTAAAATAACATTAAATTATTGACTTCAAGCCATATGATTGTAAATGGTTAAAGCTTTTTTAGCAGTAAAATTGTCCCCTGTCTGACTGTGCTTTGGTATGAAATTGTTTAAATAGTATACATGTGTAACAGTCAAGAGGAAAGGAGATTATACCTTCATAACAGGTGTTACCTGTGCAGTAAGACAGGAATCTGACTGGTAAAGGGGTCTAAAGGCCACGTCACACTTGGCAACGCATCGGCGATCCTGACAACAATCCGACCTGGTAGAGATCGCTGGTGTGTTGCTACGTGATCATTGGTGAGATGTCAGTCAGATCTCACCAGCGACGCAGCAACAATATGGCGGTCGTTGGGACCCTGTCACTCTCGGGCATAGTATTGAGATCGTTGGTCATTGTCCCTGTCAAACACAGCGATGCATGCTACCCAGCATGAGTGCAATGACCAAAAAATGCTCCAGAATGGATTGTAACGATCAGCAATATCACAGCGGGGGGCCTGATTGCTGCTACGTGTCAAACGTCAAACGTCAAACGTAGCGAGATCGCTGTTGAGGTCGCTGATGTGTCACAAAACTTGTGACTCAGCAGTGATCTCACTAGCGGTCTCGCTTAGTGTGATGTGGGCTTAATTTCACCTTCAAACCAGGTTGAATTGTGCAGCATGGTGAGTAATTGGACTCATATACTGTTGAGCTAAAGATTCTATAAACTATTCTTGCATAGAGTATAGAAAACTATAGGAAACTATACACATTAATAAAATATCCAAGAAGTGACGTACCTCAACTGTAAGGATTTAATATATGGGGGATCATAAATCAGTCCAACTCCATAAATTTTCTCATAAATATAATTTTATTAAGCATAAATAACACCAAATGAAATAACAGGGACAAACATGGGTAAAAACACCCAGAATACAAAATACCTCATAACCAGGGGAGCTCTGCAAATTGTCAGCAGTGTAACTCAGTCTAGACTCACTAGCACATCCTTAGACGGTCTATCATAAGAAGCCCAAATAATAGGACATGATTCACACATCCACCACTCCTTCAAATTCCACTATAGACTACAGAGCAGCAAAAAAATCATCAGTTATAGTGAATTACCTTGCCACATGCTGCTTGGACATTGATGGACACTGACACAGGTGTAGAAAACGCCCACCTTGACGTGCGTTTCACCGCACACGGCAGCTTCATTAGGAGTCCTGGTATTTTATCCTGCTCCATGCTTATCCCTGTTATTTCACATGGCAGTATATATGATTAATAAAATTCTATTCATGTGCAAATTTATGGACTTGGGCTGATTTACCATTGCCCAAATATAAAATCCATATGGTTGAGGTGGATCATTTCTTGTAGGTTGTATTGCATAGAGGTCCACATCTGCCTGTGTTTATTGCTGCTCATGGTATTCATCACTAATTTTTTTGACTTTATTCAACATTAATTGATGATACAGATCTGTTCTATAAGAGATGAACAAATGTGCTGAATTTTGATTTTGCAAGTCAGCAATATTTTGGACAAAAAATAATTTTCAATTAATTTATTTGCTTTAAATCAAATGTGTCTTATTATTGTATACTCAGAGGTCTCCGAAGACCCTGGGTCCTAATAATTGGAGGTTAAAAAATCTCAAAAAAAAAAATTACACACACCCTGCCTGGGCTCCATCTCTCCAGTCATGCTACTCTTCTCTGCTCTGGTCAGCACCGCGCTCAAATTTTAAGGTGTGTTCTCCCTTCTCTTTCTGACATTTTCATCCCCTCTGCACTGATAATGCCTCAAAATACCATAATGTTCCCTATGACATCATGATGTCAAGGCAAAAAAACACACATCGTGATATTATGGGGCAATATCATGATGTTTTGAGGTCTAATCAATGTGGCGGTTCTGACGATGTTGCCTATCCATAGAAGATCAAAGAGGTCCTGCCAATCTGCATTGAGTATATATACAGTATATATTTTTACTCCTTTCAGCTGCCATGTTGATGAACTTGCACAAAAAGTAACGCAAAATTCAGATTCAACTGAATCTCTAAAATGATTTTCTAATCTCTAAAATCCACATTTATTCCTCTACAATTTTTTTTTAATGACTCTTACTTCTCAATATAATAACAAAGTTGTAAAAGCCAATAAAGGCTACTTTTCACCAAGTATGACAGTCACGTCACAAGAGGCTGGATCCCTTATGTCATTAAATTATTAATATCTTCCTACATAGTGTAACCATATCATGTTTTTTTTCAGCACATTATATCTCAGGAAATATCTAATTAGAAGGACGAGAATGGGAAGCGCATCAGTATTTCCCTTAAAGGCATACAGTTAAATAGCTGGAGTTACCGTAATATTTCTGACCAATCAGATTAAGCATTTATGAAGTGTGAAATCTTCTTATTGTCAAATTAGTTGTTACATATTATTATTATTACTATTATTCTTATTCTTATTATTAATAATAATAATAATAATAATAATAATTTCAATTATTGTTAAAACAGCAAAGCTGGGCAAATAGCAAAATAATGTACGACACGCTATGGTACTAATTCCAGAGGCAGATAAGCCCTGCAGCTGTTCCTGGAAAATGATAAAGCTTAGTTTACACAGTTCTTCCTTAGGGGAGATGTAGATCTACAGTACATAAATAATACAAAATTAACACATTATTATTTAACCAACAAAAGTATAACGATAGGAAAACTATTGAATTTTAAAATAAGATTTTTCTGATTACATGGAATATATAAATTCCGCCAAAACAAGCCTTAGGATGAGGCAACATTATTTGATAAGTATTAGAGATGAGCAAACCTTTTGAAATTCGGGTTCGGGGGGTGCTGCCAGACTTTTTGTTACAATGCTCGTGACCTCAATGTCGACCTTAACCTCAATTTAAGTCACTGATTGGCAGTTCAGCTCTCCACCCACATACAGCCAGCCATAAGTAAAACACTTCTGGGAGTGGGAGGGAGTTTTTTTTTTAAATTAATATTGGAAACACCAAAAACTATGCTTTTAAGCCAAGTGGAACTGATTAAACACTGCACACAGCTCACACTGGGCTAAGCACCAACTGTACCCAACGCAACCATGCTCGCGACAAATGTAAAGCACCCGAACTCCGAACCCGAGCAAGTTTTCTCAACAGCAGATAGTGCAACAAACTGAACTGAACCTTCAAAGGTTCGCTCATCTCTAATTAGTGTTATTCCATGTCAGCAAAGGGGCCACTGCGACCCTATGAATGATGTGTTGCTTTCATTTCTTAGATTGCTCTGTGTCTTTTTTACACATTACATAACTCCAAACTGCATCATACTATATTTTGCAAAGCCAGCATGCTTAGTACTGCAGCTTCATCCTAATTCAAGTCTACGGTACAAAGCTGCATTGACAAGCATATCCTAACGACATGCCATCAATTTTTATATAAACTAAACAAATCCTTTAATAAGTATCTGTTTTTGCTATGTCATCTGAGAACAGCATGATGTAGGGACAGACAGCACGATTCCAGCGATGTATCACTTCCAATTTTGCTTGTTGCCATTTTGCTAAAATCAAAGCTGCTGATTAGTGGTGCAAGAGTGGTTAGGCTGGGTTCACATTAGCAGATGCCTCCGCAGCATTCTGCGCAGGATATCTGCAAGCCTCTGCATGCAGACCGCAGCCCTATCCTTTATAATGGGCCGCATGGTATCTGCAGATGCTTGCATACCGCCGTGCGCTCCCATTGCCCGCCACGAGTGATCTGTGCACATGCGGAGGCATGCGCACAGATCACACACTCTCATCCGCACCGGGAACGCGACAGGTCGGGTTTTCGGTGCGGACGGGAGTGTGTGATCTGTGCGCATGCCTCCGCATGTGCACAGATCACTCGTGGCGGGCAATGGGAGCGCACGGCGGTCTGCAAGCATCTGCAGACACACGTGCGGCCCATTATAAAGGATAGGGCAGCGGTCTGCTTGCAGAGGCTTGCAGATGTCCTCCGCAGAACGCTGCGGAACATCTGCAAGTGTGAAGACAGCCTTAGAGAGCAAGAGGACTACATTGCATGAGAAAACTAGTCATTTAGTGATTATGTCCTGCTAAGAAAACCGTGATTTAATTGAACAACAAGCAGCCTAGTAAGTGACACATCTCTGGAATCACGACTTTTGCCCTTGGATCATGTTATGCTCAAATTACATATCAGAAACCTTCTGGGGTTTTCCCTTTAACACAATGTTTCCCATAATTTTTGTTAATTTATACATTGAGTTTTCAACAATGAAAATATTGAATATTAAATAAGAAAAATTTAAAAATATTGAAAAGTGCAAAATATTTGTTGGTGTTGTTTGTTTTCACAGCTATGTGTGCTCATGTGACACCTTTAGTAATGACATCTGAGAGATGAGGACAGTATGTGTGCAGAGGTCATCTGAGATATTTTGACACTGGAAGTCAGCATCCAGAAAGAAGCTAAGAAATTATTGAGGGCTGATAGCACCAGAGCAGAAGAAGTGAGATCACTACATTGCAGAGTGTAAAATTTATCAATTTTGAGCCCATATGTAGATATTTCTAAAGGCCACTTCACACACACAGATATCTGAGTCCAATATCTGAACAGATCTCTGGTTGCAGTGAAATCATGGATACATTGCTCCATTTTGTGGCTGTGTACAACATGGAGCAATGTATCCATGATTTCACTGCAACCAGAGATCTGTTCAGATATTGGACTCAGATATCTGTGTGTGTGAAGTGGCCTTTAGTCACAGAAAACATCATGAACTAAAATAAATCCAGCTCTTCATGAGTTACGGGGAATTTTGCTTTGGTTTGTAAAGAGGCACTATTCTTTTTTTATGAATGCTGATACGAGAGCGGCATTGCCCTCCCAAACTTGTGAATTTTAATCTCACACAGAGAAACGCATTGCACAATGTATAGATAATTTAAAATTGAAAGCAAACTAGCATTAGCAATGAATTTTTTACGGTACCTCTCTTGAAAGATTGAACAGGCATGACCTCTGATACTATTTCTGTTTATGATAGAGATAGTAAGATAGGGACAGTGTGGAAACACTGTATTCATCATGACAAGTCATGTTTCATACATGTAAAGGGAAGAACAGCGCCTCACAAGCTGGTAGCTTAAATCTTCAAAACTTTATTCCATCCACCACAGCACAACGTTTCGGTTAAAAACCTTCTTCAAGTGCATACATCAGATACATCATGTGTTTTATAGTATAAAACTCCACCCCCATTAACAAGCAACTAATCAATGGGGAGTGAAAAGTAAACAAAGTTAAAAATCACCTAATCACTAGACATAGATCGACTACCAATACAGTGCCATAATGGGGGCATATAATCATGTAAGCGCGCACACACAGTTTGCACATCACCCTATAGATAGTCCAGTATTCTCAATAGCAAGTAATAGCGGTGTTTGGCCAATCACCTGCAGGCATCGCCCGTCGTCATAGTGACTCCATGTCACATTGATCCTCCACCTATCGGGACCGCGCACTTCCGGAATACCATTGCGCATGCGCCGGCGTCCGTCTTCTATTGGGTAGTCCTCCTGTCATTCTGTGAGGAGAGCTCTTGATGTATTTCTGGATGTCCTTGTCTTCTCTAAGAGCTATGTACTGCCCCTTTAATGACTTAATTACACAAAGGTTCCCCTATGATAATTGGTTATGTAATATAGTATTCCAATGGACTGGTAATTGTGCTTCCTTTTATAGGTAAAGTAATCTATTATGATATATGATGATTAAATATGCGCCGCCACTTTTGAGTGTATTTAAAATGCTTGCGCCGGGATTAAGGTGTTATGTTCCGGCGCCGACATCCCGAAATACGTCAAGAGCTCTCCTCACAGAATGACAGGAGGACTACCCAATAGAAGACGGACGCCGGCGCATGCGCAATGGTATTCCGGAAGTGCGCGGTCCCGATAGGTGGAGGATCAATGTGACGTGGAGTCACTATGACGACGGGCGATGCCTGCAGGTGATTGGCCAAACACCGCTATTACTTGCTATTGAGAATACTGGACTATCTATAGGGTGATGTGCAAACTGTGTGTGCGCGCTTGCATGATTATATGCCCCCATTATGGCACTGTATTGGTAGTCGATCTATGTCTAGTGATTAGGTGATTTTTAACTTTGTTTACTTTTCACTCCCCATTGATTGGTTGTTTGTTAATGGGGGTGGAGTTTTATACTATAAAACACATGATGTATCTGTGTGATGTATGCACTTGAAGAAGGTTTTTAACCGAAACGTGCTGTGGTGGATGGAATAAAGTTTTGAAGATTTAAGCTACCAGCTTGTGAGGCGCTGTTCTTCCCTTTACATGAATGTTATTGTCGCTGGGTGGATCTCCCTGGCCTAGGACGTGCGCCCAAATGTAAGGAACCCAGAGGATTCCCGTTCCATGAGGTGCTGTGGATAATCCCCCTTTTTTATAAGTCATGTTTCACAGCCTGCCTTGCCCATACTGCATTCTACAATTAGAACAACTTTAGTCATATATGTAACTATGCGTGCTATTAAAATAAAATAAAATAAAATATAATCATTACTACTGAGACCATTGACAAAGCCAGAGGCATAAGTGCAACTCTATCTTTCTATGATTCTGTGAACAACAGGACGGTGTTAAAGGGGTAGAAGGATTTGCAATAGACAAGATGCAGCTTTCACATTCTGCAACAGTGCTACAGCCTTGGGTACTTTGCCTAGTGTTATACAGTTTCTTACACATCTTATTGGGCAGAAGGCACAGAAGGAACTTAAAAGGAACAAACTAGCAGGCTTGAGGGCTATAAAGTGAAGCCAGAGCCTTACAGGCACTGGGATGCTTTCTGCAATCATACCTTTACTTCAATGATTACATGTGTGATTGCAGAGAAAACTGTTATCAAACACCGGGAAAACTGTGCAGCAGATTAGCATAATTGCAACACAATATCAATATGAGGGGCTGGGCTTCTGTGTATTACTCCCCTGTTTGCTCTAAGCCAAATGTGCCTCCCTCTCTTCCTCCCCTCTCTCTCCCTCCCTGTTATTATATACCTGGCACATTAGGTATGACATCATGCATGGTGATAGCACAATGTCCTATCATTCCTTCTCTCTGACCCTCCTGTGTTTCTGGCTGTCTGTGATCCGGTCATCAGAGAGAAGGCCCCACCTTCTCCAGCCTGCACATCCTCTATCTATGACTGTGAGGACAGAGGTGAGCTCAGGACGTGCAGACTGGAGAGGACGAGTTCTTCTCCTGCTCTTCACAGTGTTTTTTCTATATATACTGTATATAATAAGTTGCAGAGTTCAATATTTGCATATGTACCATGTATTTATGGTGAACATCTGCAATCTTTTTGTTGCCTTGGGCCCTTTTGGATTTTCACCATTTCTTGTTTTCCTAATTAATTAAATTCTTTTTTTCTTTAAGTTTGATTGAGTCATTTACCAAATTGATGTTTCCAGCGCTTTGTACCATTTTATGATAAAAAATTTAAATATTGCTAAGTATTTAAATTTGTATTGTGGCATTGTGAAATACAGATATATTGAATGTATTATTCATATTGAAATAGTTTAAAGAGTCCCATGCAATAAACTGTTGACATGAACATGTTTGCTTGAAGGAAGGCATTAGAAGGATCAATAAAGAACAAGGAACACATAAATCCAGATATTTTTTCTCAAGACTATCTGGTTTACACAGAAGAAAGAAGAAAAATATATTGCCATGCATTAGTAAAAATGCAGAAAAGCATTGTCAGGCTGCTGGTGCACAATAGTAAAATGCTTGAAGACAAGAGCTGCCCTTTAATCCCACTTTCATTTTCCAATTCTCTCGATTCAATGCTTTGTACCTAAGGAGTCCCCTAGGAAAAATCTCAGCTAATGAAGAATAGCTAGCAATACAGTTTGACACTTAGGATGTGTGACACCTGCCCCACATAGATCTAAGGCATAAAGTAGATACAGAACGGCACAGAAAAGCGAATGTACAATATCGTATATTATGTGGATTTTTTCATATTATTTAGCATGGTAGCATACAATTAACTGGTGAATTTATTGCCGCCACTTTCATGAGATTTGAAAAACTGTCCCTGTGTTTACCCATCAGTACGGAGAATTCAGCAGATTAATAACTCACCTAATATTTTTCATCTTTTTTATGAAATAAAATGGATTTTGTATTGGTAATGAGCATGTGCAGTGGCACACAAAGTCTCTATATTCCTGCACTATGGTGTGCTACCATTTTTGGGAGATATTGACCCCAACGTTTCAAAATCTTAGAGCAGGCTATATTTTTTTCTATTAGATTACATATATAAAAAAAGGATAATTCATCTCTATAGTAATTCATATCTGTCATTCTTCTGGTTTCTACATCTATCCATACATATGAAGTTACATAAAGGAGCAGAGAATAAGGCCACAAACCCTGCACCTTCTACTGATCCAAAATATGGCCTTGTGCATAATTTTTGTATAAAACACTGAATCTACTAATGCTGTATATGATTCAGCAAAGAAGAGCATCGAATTGCTCTTTAAAACCTTGAATATACAAATAATGCATTATCAGATAAATATGTATTCTCTTTCAGTAAGCATAGAGCTAGACCTTGTATGTATTATGCTGTATTGATTGGCAAATACAGAAGAAGCGAGCACTATGAATAAATGCTTTGTTTGTGTAGGTGTATAATCGGATGGTTTAATAGATTAACAGACCAATGTTCAGTGTGCTGTAGACCTGCCATTCATATTGCTTCTAGAAGCTTCAACTACATTTATTTAATATTTTTAATGAGAATTCTTAACTCAAAAATATTTAAAGTGGTACTCCAGGACGATAAAAAAATTATTCTGCCCCTGCACTCATACACTATAAAGCTGAGATGCCTAGTACACTTATATTAGTAATCAAAATCTTCTAATTCACTGTGACAGGAACTTCTACTCACTCCTCACCCTTCCCATATGGGACATTATGAAATTCACCATTGTGCGGCTCCCAGCTGTATCAGTCAGTCTACTTAATAGCTACTTCCACAGTTCAAGAACGTGAGCCATCCCAGAAGCTTCCTGTTGTGACAGCCAGTCTCTCCTAGGATGTGGAAAAGAGAGATGTGGCCATGACCCCTCTCCTCAAATTGATTGCATTGAAGCAAATAACAGGACACTTATAATTACAGCAGGCAGCTTCTGGGTCTTTACACCCCTGTTCTCACATATATCAGGAGACCGATACAGCATGGAGCTTCACACTGATAAGTCACATAACATCCCATATAGGATGGATGGGGGTGAGGATTAGTTTCTTTCAGAGTTAATTACAAGTGTTCTAAGATTAATACAATTGTAGTAGGCATCCCAGCTTCATAGTGTATGTGTGCAGGGAAACTATATACTTTTTTATCTCCCCAGGTTACCCCTTTACATTTTCTGCATGTAAATTATCTATTTCTGATTTGGAAACAATTTTGTATTAGTTTAAAAAAACAAGAACATTAAAAAGAAACTGAAATCAAAGCTTATTCAAAGGGTAAATGTCACCTGCCCAAAACACAGGCAGCATGAATTGGCTGTATGAATGCATCTAGTCACATTACCCTGTGAAATGCCCTAGCATTTCAGAGAAAATTTATTTTAAAGATCTAGCCAGGGACCACAGCCGGAGACAAGACTTGACTAACTCTGCTACCGGATAGCTTCTCTGAGCATTTTATGAGGTGATTGACAGGTCAATCTTATAGATAGCAGTGCTGGAAAAGTCACCTGGGAGCAGAGATGTTTTTTTTTTGTTTCAGATTGATGCTCTACCTATATTTTTTCTAAAATGCCAGAACATCCAGTTGCTAGAAGCCAATCATGTAGCCAGTCTCTGACATACATGCTGCCTCAATTTTAAATTTGTCTGGTATAAAACTGATAAGACTGCAGAATTGTCAAACTCCCCAGTGCAATCACTGTGCACTATGAGGATTTGCCATTTTGTAAGCCAGGAATGGACTGCAATAATGCGGTATGCATGTTCCAGGCAACAACACGACTAGTGGTCGCGGCCTCTCTCCATACAAGAGTATGGAGTGGACACATTCTACTTTGAGGTGTCATGAAGTAGGTGTAGCCTTGCTGCATACACTTTTATTGACTAGCCGGAAACTCTTGCCAGGAACATGCATACTGCATAGCTGCTATCCATTTTTTTAGCAATTTCTCAGATGGCTTTCCTTCTTCCTTAAATATTTCCTAACTTAATATATTTTTTCAAGGTAATTAATACACATGTATAAGTTCATCAACATGATGTAAAATAAAATATGATTCATCAGACAAGTCCGACTTTTCCTATTGTACTATATTATCCAGTTCTGTGGCCTACATGCAAAATATGAGCAAATTATGCAAATGTATGGTCTTTTTTTTTGGATGGGAATAATCCACTGTACACTAAGAATATCTCACAAGACCTGCCATTTTAAAAATGCTCTGCCCCAGTGCATGTGTAGTTTTGTGTATGTATTGTGTGTAATATGTGTTCTCCCTGCTGTGTCTGCATTCTGCACATCAAGTCCCACCAGATTCAACTATAATTTAGATATATCAATGACTATGTTTTGTCTTTTAGAACTAAAAGTCATTCTGCTTTTGATTAATCTAGTTTTCCCCATATCCAAAGTCCTAACTTTCCAATTTGGTTACTGTTTATGATATCGATACAGCACACTACATTTGAACTTTGTATATGACTTGTTGTGACCAATGATAAAACGGAAAAAAAATATAACTCACAGTAGTAAACAGGAATAAAACTTAAATAGATGCTGTCCTTTGTGCTATTTTTCACAACTAGCTGCACAAATTCATGGATTTTACTTCAAAAACTTGTGATGAATGTCATATGCAGCTAGAGAGCCCTTTTTCTTAAGTTCCAAGCTGAAAACAGTTAACATAAAATCACTGCAAGAGCTATATTGTAAAAGAGATTTTACAACTTTACAAAATACTCAATACACTTCCAAACAATGTTATAAAAAAAGTAAAAAATGTACACATACAATGAAAGGTTCTGTATATCTGAAGTGCCATGGCAATACTAAATTAGGGAAGAGATCCAAGAGTAGAGATGAGCCGATCTGACAATACTTCAATTTGCCTGATCATGTGGATTTCACAGAGAATCTATTCTTCATAAAATAAGCGAATCATATGATCTGGGGTTTGGAGAGCCCCCCCCCCAAAGAACAGCCTATGTAAGCTGTTAAAAATAAACCAAAACAACTCATTCTCATTCCTCATTTCTCCAGCCAACCCCACTGCCCACTGTCCTCCACATGGTCCTCATTAAGCTTTCTTAATGCTGCCATGTATTGAAATTTTGGGGGGGTTTCACATTAGCCTGAAGTTTCGGACACAACCAATCCATGGACATCTTTCCACTGCACATGCACAGTGACATTTCAGGCCTTGTTGCAGCCAAAAGTATAGGCCTTGTGTGCACATTTTAATGATACATGACGCTTCATGACATGACTTCAGCAGTGAAATCTCAAATTCACCACATTACACGGAATTTCCCAATTAACAGACATGTTATTCTTTGTGGATTTAAAGTATTTCTGTTTAGAAGCCTTTTTTACAATACTATCTTGTCCTACCAGGGAATTTGAATATGCGGTACTTTGAGTTACTAGTACTGTACAACCTGTGTGGTACAACACATTGTCCAACTCATCAGTATTTCACTCACAAATAGTCAGTTAGACCATATGGGATCTAGCGGGTTTACAACAATCAATAATGGTACCTTTACACGCCGCGACGGCAGGCTGGATACATCCCGCTACAGGCTACAAATGTAGCTTGTAGCGCCAATGTAGCCCGTCGTAGTGGCGTCTGAAGACGTGACGCTACAGCCGGCAACAGATACATCTGTTTCCTAGCTCTGCTTGAAAACTGATGGCTACATCGCCGATGGTAGCGAGCTGTATCGGCGTGTAAAGAGGCAACGGAAGGGAACTCGGGACAGCCTGCGATGTAGCTGCAATGTAGCTAAGGCGTGACCCTGGCTCCGTGTTACCGCGCCCCATGTGCGATCATTGGTGGAAGCTGCTGCATGACGATTGGTAGTCGCTGCATAGGGAGGCATATTTAAAGGAGCTGACGAGTCACACTACACAATTGCTCGAGCGTGCTGTATTACTCAGCCTCCTGCGATGCCTGCCCAATCAGGATGTTATTGCTTCGTCCTATCAGCGTACGGACGGCTCGTAATCCACAATTGTAGCACGCCTATGTGCTGGCCCTGCTGCACCAGGTCCGCCCATAGTAGCTGGTTATAGCGGTGTGTAAATGAGCTACAGCTGGCTACTTGAGACACCCGGCGATGTAGCTAGCTATAGATGTAGCGTGGCGTAGCGCATCTTGTGGCGGCATGTAAAGGTGATGCGTTGACCGTTTGTAACCGTTTGAGCGTGCTCGTGCACGTGAAGTAGCGGGATGTATCCAGCCTGCCGTCGCGGCGTGTAAAGGTACCATAAGGCTAGCGTCACATTTGAGGGTGATGGAGCCACTAAAATCTTGGGAAATCAGCCGCAGCGCATAGTGTTAACGCTATGCGCTGCCAGTGAACCGGAGCCCCATAGCAACCCGATGTTTATCTTAGCAGCGATCACACACCAAGGTGCATGATGTGTGATTTAGCTGAGCACACAGGAAAACGCTGCAGACAACGTTTTCCTGTGAGCTCAGCTAAAACACACATCATGCAGCTTGGTGTGAACGCTGCTAAGATAAACATCGGGTTACTATGGGGCTCCGGTTCATTGGCAGCACATAGCATTAACGCTATGCGCTGGAGCTGATTTTCAAAGATTTTAGCACTGGCGTCATGCTCAAGTGTGACCCTAACCTAAAGGTACCTTCACACACAGCAATTTTGCTAGGCAATGTCACTGGCAATTTGCTGGTTGCAGTGAAATCATGGACACCTTGTTCTATAGATAACTTAATGTTAAAAGGATTGCCTTTTTATTTAATTTTGAACCATGGAAAAGTAATGCTTTAAAATGACATACAAGTTGAAGCCCTTGCACTCAGTTTCCGTGTGATGACACCTGATCTATAAATCATGAACACTGCAGACAATCACTGCCTCAGTGATCTTATGCCATCTGTTTTAGTACAAACACTGAGGACACCATTGTAAAAGAGTCATCATCACTGCAGCCTTGTAAATAGATACTGCTGGATTTATAACTAAGTAATGCTAATTTCATAATTTCATCGTTTTTAAGGTTTAAATTTAAATTAAATAAATATTTGTTTATTTGTAAAATCATTAAATTACTGTGCTCTAAGTTTGAATCAAAACAGACAACCCATTTAATAAGTTAAAGGTACAAATACATTTTACAATTCTTATTATTAGTTGCAAAAAATGCCTACATTAACAGTATGATTCATGTTTGATTTAAACATGACTTCAATAAAAACATATACTTTATTTCTGTTGCTTTTATTCATGTGTTTATGACTTCATAATCAAAACCTTCACAGAACCGATACTCTAGTGATTTCCTTTTAAGAAATCCATATTAATATTCATGTTAGCAGTAAAAGTGATGTTACACATGGAATAAGTGTTCACTGGGATACTAGTTATTAGGAGAAGTTATTAAAATCCAATTAAACTCAAATCTTGTTTAAAAGCAATAGTGATTTAGATTGTGATCAGAGACACTTTATTTTTATCAGCATCAACACATCCATGACTTAATGGTATATAGGTGGTCTGACCAGCTGATACAAACTTTGGCAGCAGTAAAATGTATACACTTGGAGCAGAGCACAAATCCTCTCAATATGTAGTGGCCGTTGTCAAGTACTGAAGAACATTTCCCATTCACATGACCCCCACTAATTTGCCTGTGACTGTTGATCTATGGGAGTCCTAAGGGTCAAAACCCCACTAATCTGATGGATCTGATGGATCACATGGTCATGACATCACCACTATGGCATATGTGAATTTCTGAAGGTCCTTAAGTGATGTTAGTATATTTTAATTAAGGGTCATTACTACATTTAAAACCTACATTGTATTGATGTAACGGATACCAACTGAAGTATCCACCCCAGTGACTCTTTGTTTAGGTACCTAATGCAAAATATAAGCAATTTAAGTGTTTTTTTATAATAAATTCATGGGTTTTTTTTAAACCAGGTTAGTGATGGACAATGCATGATCTAAATAACATTGGAGGCAGTTTCAAAACAAAAAAAACAACATGTTAATTTAAAACAGGGATGGGGAACCATTTTTTTGCCGAGGACCATTTGGGAATTTCTACCATCCTTTGGGGGCCGTACAAAATTAACAACTTGAAAATTACCCGCTATATTTGGTTAAATAATCAACTCACCCCTACTGTGGTGGCTGGAGCTCTTCTATTTGGTGTGATATTGGTCATGTTGCTTCTCAACTGCTTTTCCTGGTTTGCTAGAGCCCTAGACATCACAGGAGCGAATGGGAGCATATACCTTACTGATGAGGCTGAGGCTGGAGCATAGAGATCACTGGAGAGCTGGATTTAAAGGGCAGACAGTCGGAAAAATGCTTCTGCCAGCCTGAGCACTGTGGTCCCCAGGAATCTGCCCGGGGGCCGCAAAAAAGTGATCGAGGGCCGCATTCGGCCCTGGGGCCTGAGGTTCCCCACCCCTGCTTTAAAAGTTCAAATATTCAAGAATACGTATATGCTGAAATATTCCAATACATTTTAGTAATGGTAATTTTGATAAAACCTCTTTTCTTTCTAAGTTATTTACTGTTATTTAATGGCTTAGTCATCATCACTGACAAGCATCTACTAATAAACATCAAGGGAAGTTTAAGTGACTGCATTCCTAGTCCCCTGCACAATAAAAGAATAAGCTGTTTATTTTATATCTCTTCCCGATTGGTGATGACTCATGTTCCTTGATGTCGGAATAATCCCTGAAGAATGTAGTAGGTGTTTACCTCACTAATGTCCTCTGCTACAATTACATTACGTCTTCATTTTTCAGTGCGTGGCACTGTATATACTCTGTGCAGCTTCTAATTCTATTCATTGCTCGCTTGAATCTTTATCAGCTTTTACTGAATGGACCAACATGAGGATCCATCACACTCAATCACGTTTTATTCACGCTTTTATGAGTCTATAGCAAATTAACTTTTGCAAGCATTATGATCCTACATCTAAAAGCTTTTATAAGAACTATTTATCTTTAATTAATGACTGGGCAGGTGACCTTAAAAAGAAACCAATTAAACATTGTTACTGTCATTCTTGACTACTTTATACGACAGTGACATTGCACAGCCGCACGATTTTGAGCAATGTCATTATGATAAAATTATTATTTACAGAAGAAAAAATAATCAATGGATTCAGACTGCTTCCATAGATAACAATTATTTAGATAGCAGATAATTAGCACCTTGGAACTTAAACATAATGCAATATTTTAATTATGTCTGGGCTACACGGTGGCCCTGTAGTCATCACAGCTACTTTGGAATTATATATTTGCCTTATCACCTTAAATGATTGCAGTCTGAACAGTCTTTATAGTTTTATGCGTTTAATGCATTTTTTTATAAGTAGCAAATTTCTAGATAACATCTTATGCTGTTGAAGTTTGGATGTTAAGGTTTTAAGTGTTCCATTCTAGAAAAGAGCTAACTGGACTTTGAAGTTTGGAGTTTTTGTACCGAATACATACTTTACAAAAAATTTCAGGGTTTGCAGATCGAGTGCCTTATGTGTACAAATCACTGGAGCGGCCATCGCTGTGCTTGGGTACACTCTGTTCTTGGCCCAGTGTAATCTGTTTGCAGTGTTTGAATGGCTCTCACTGGGGGTAAAGTCACAGTTATCCAATGTAATGTGTACTTAAGAAAGAAAATAACAAAACCCAAACCTCCCTCCCCCAGAAGTGCTTTGTTTATGGCTATATGAATGTATGTGGGTGGAGAACGAACTGCTCAATCAGTGACTGCCAATGAGATTCGGGTCAAGTTTTTGTCCAGATCAAAACTTTAAAAATGTCGGCTGAACCTCCGGAACCCAAGATTCTATGAGTCGGCTCATCTATATTAATTTCCAAACCTATAGACTGCTTGTGATTGGTAATAATAATAGCATTTCTTATTCTGCTCATACTTATCCTTTGTTTTTGCAACTGTGAACTAAAGAGCATGGAATGAAACTGGTTTAGTTAGTATCAAAGCTACTATTCATAGACTAAAGCCATTTGAGCACTGATGAGGTGGGAAAAGGGGAACCAAATGTCCAATTATGTACAGTTTAGTGTTATTTTGTCCTTGGTTTCAAACCTTTTAACGATTGTCATTAACCCCTTAAGTACAAAGCGACTTTTTTGGTTTGGCGCTAGATTTTATAAATTAGAGCATTCATTTTACTATAAAACTGACCTAGCAGTATGATTTTCCAGATCAGTATGATTAAGTACTGTAGATACCAAACATGCATGCTTTATGTTTTATTTAAAGAGGATCTGTCACCCCCTGGTGCTATGCTAACTAAATGCTGCTCCGAAAGTAGTGTGTCTGCTGCATTCAGGGAAGGGGTCCCCCATGCCTCCCTGTAAGTTGTTAAAAAGACATTATAAAGCGTACAGATAAGGAGTCCAAAGGGACTTACTCAGTAATGAGTCATCGCTGTTGCTGGTGTCCTCCCCGCTTCCAGCCCTCTCCGTGCCGCCTCCAGCCCTCTCTTATTCAGCCTCCTGTATGTGTCATCGCTGCTGCTGGTGTCCTCTCTGCCTCCAATCCTCAGGAGGGTGAACAAGAGAGGGCTGTAGGTGGCAGAAAGAGGGCTGGAGGCGGGGAGAACACCAGCAACAGTGATGACTCATCACTAAGTAAGTCTCTCCAGACTCCTTATCCATAAACTTTATAAAGTCTTTTTAACAGCTTACAGGGTAGATAGAGACATGGGGGACCTCTTCCCTGAATGCAGCACACACGCTGCATTCAGTGCTGCATTCAGTTAGCATAGCACCAGGGGGGTGACAGGTCCTCTTTAAGTGGTAAAAAAAAAGTTCAGAAACTTACAAAAATAATCTTGCTTGTGTGAACAGTCAAGACTTTCTGAGAGCTGTTATGTTTTAAATATTTTAGATCTG